>PISX010007997.1:0-85056 GCA_004024625.1 Mellivora capensis | reverse complement strand
TGGGATTGGGAGGGAGACAAACCATAAGTGACTCTTAATCTCACAAAACAAACTGAGGGTTGCTGAGGGGAGGGGGGTCAGGAAAGGGGGGTGGGGTAATGGACATTGGGGAGGGTATGTGCTTGGTTAGTGCTGTGAAGTGTGTAAACCTGGAGATTCACAGACATGTACCCCTGGGGATAAAAATACATTATATGTTTATAAAAATTTAAAAAAAAACTATAACAATCAAAACAGACACAAAAACAGGCATAAAAACAGACTCAGAGCACTGAAATAGGATAGAAATCCCATGCATAATAAATATAAAATAAAAAATAAACCCATGCATAAATGGTCAATTAATTTATGAAAACGGAGGCAAAAATATACAGTGAAGAAAAAGTCTTTTCAAAAAATAGTGTTGGAAAAAGCAGACAGCTACATGCAAATAAATGAAACTGGAATACTTATGACTTTTAAAAAATAAACTCAAAATGTATTAAAGACCAACCTGTGAGACCTGAAGCCATAAAACTCCTAAAAGTCAACACAGGCAATCATCTCCTGGACATACCCTTAGCAGTGTATTTATGGATATATCTCCCCAGGCAAGAGAAACAAAAGTGAAAATAAACTACTGGGACTATATCAAAATCAAACGTTTTTGCACAGCAAACAAAACTGCCAATAAAATAAAAAGGCAACCTACTGAATGGGAGAAGGTATTTGCAAATATATATCCAACAAGGAGTTAATATCCATAATAAATAAAAAAACTTTACTGAACTCAAAAAACGAAGCAATCCATTTAAAAAGTACGCAAAGGCTCTAAACAGACATTTTCCCAAAGACATACAGATGGCCAAGAGACAAATGAAAAGATGTTCAACATCACTGATTATCAGAAAAATGCAAATTAAAACCATAAGGACACATTACCTAACACCAGTCAGAATAGCTAATATAAAGAAGATAAGAAATAATAAGTATTGGCAAGGATATAGAGAAAAGGAAACCCCTCTGCACTATGGTGGGAATGTAAATCGGTGCAACCACTGTGAAAAACAGTGAGAAGTTTCTTCAAAAAATTAAAAATAGAAATACCATATGCTCCAGTAATTCCATTACTAGGTATTTACTGAAAGAAAACAAAACCACTAATAAGAAAAGATATATTCATCTCTGCATTTATTGCAGTGTTATTTACAATAGCCAAGATGTGAAATTAAGCCAAGGCACCAATAGGTGAATGGATAAAGGAGTTGTGGCTTCTATGTACAATGGGATATTACTCATCCATAAAAAAGAATGAGATTTTGCCATTTGCAACAACATGGATGGAAAAGAAAGGATTATTTTAAGTGAAGTAAGTCAGACAGAGAAACACAAATACTGTATGATTTCTCTTATATGTGGAATCCAAAACCAAAACAAAACAAATGAACAAACAAAAAACGGACTTTTAAAAATCAGAGAACAAAGTGGTAGTTGCCACTGCAGATGGTTGTTGGGAGGCATGGGCAAAGCAGGTGAAGGTGACTAAGAGGAACAAATTTCCAGTTATAAAATAAGTAAGTTACAGGGATGTAAAGTACAACATAAGAAACATAGTCAATAATACTGTAATAACATTGTATGGTACCTACCCTTAATTGTAATGAGCACTGAGTAATGTATAGAATTATTGAATCACTACACTGTATACCTGAAGCTAATATAACAACATTGTATGTCAACTATACATCAACAATAAAAAATAGATAAAATGTTGATAAAACTCTTGCCTGTTTGAAATAAGTAACGATATTGAACAATTTTGTTTTTGCTAGAAAACCATCTGTTCTATATATTTTAAAATTTTAAGAGCAACCACTACCAAGAAAAAACAAAACAAAACAAAAAACCCTGCACACTATTGCTTCCAAGAGAGCAGAGGTTTTTGTTTTTGTTTTTAGGATGAAAAAAATCAAGATAACAGAGAATAATATGAAAAAAGGAAGAAAAATATGACAACTAAAAAAATGCATACTATTCTCATCATTCAAATATGCAAAGATGGTATACATAATTCCCACTATATTAGAAATTACAATGATGTAAGCAGATTTAACACATCTATTTAAAATAAACATATCAAGAACTATTTCTTCTGTTTGCAATGCTCTGATTTCTGCTTAAAATATTAGTACAATAGCAAGACTTGCTGAAAAGCATCTGGCAGTTCAAATGGACAATATATGAACATTTATTTCCTTTAAAAATAATACCCAAGCTGAAGTTAAATGAGAAGAAAACAATAATTAAAGGCCAGAAGGAAGAGAGTCAGAAACATTGGGAGTATGGACAAATGAAGTTGTTTATAAAGAATTACATATGTACAGTTGTAAAGAGACAAGAAAAGGCACCAGTACCTAAACATCACTCTGATCTTTTTGGCGGGGAGGGTGGTGAAGGGCAGCAGGAGAGGGAGAGAGAGAATCTAAAGCAGGTTCCATGCCCTGCTTTAGGGTGGAGCCCTTCGGTTCCATGCTGGGTGGAGCCCAGCGTGGGGCTTGATCTCACAACCCTGAGATCATGACTTATGCTGAAATCAAGAGCCGGACATTTAACCAACTGAGCCACCCAGATGCGCCCCCCCCCATTAATTCTTAACTCCGATTTAGTTTGTGTTCTTTCATTACAGCGTCAGACAATGCACCAGAATTCTTCTGTATGCTACAGATTAATGCAACTGCCTTGTACTGTTGAAAGCTAACTCCAGGTATTAACTGCATGAAGCCTCAGCTGAAGCTACAGACATACCTTCCCTGCCATTCCAACACAATCAATCCTCTGCAACCATCACTTCCAGCTTCTAAACCAGTAAGAAGCAACATGCTGGTCTTTATCTTTAAAGGGATGCTAGCCTTAGATTAGATGCCAGCCTTGCTTCTTAAGGGGAACTTAATTCATAAGCTTTCACAGTACTGTGAATCCGTTAACCACTGAAACTTAGCATCAGTGGATTTCTAAGAAATCTGAGCTCTAGACAGGTGAGTGACTTGTACCCCATCATACTGATGCAGGTGGAATAGCTCAGAACCCAAACCCATCTCTCACTTCCATGCCAGGGCTTTTCCCCTGCGTCACTTATCAGGTCTAGAAGGGCATATTTGGAAAGGACAATAAAATAACTTCATTTCTCACAGTCCCTTTGGCCTGGTTCCCCAACACCTTTCCTGTTCTAAATCTCCTCACTTTGCTGCAGCTGTAAGTAGTTGCTAGGAGGGCTCATGAGAGATTCTCGGTGGAGGCTTAGAATAGTGCCACCCTCCAATCCATCATACCCTTGAAGGTTGCCATCATTCCCAGACTGTTCTTTCCCCCTCCCATCAGCAAAGCTCTAGTGAACAACACACTAGCTTCTTCCACAGGAGAAGCAAGTTCAGTCATTTCAATTTTGATGCTACTTTATTTCTAAAAGCAGACATACAGCTTTAGCCACCTTTCCAAGGAAGCAAAACCTGCCACCAGGAAGCCACCTGATTGAACCACAGCTGTGCTAATAAGTGTGTGAGAAAGAACCAAGTCCTCTCCTTAATAGCTCCAGGCAAGGGGAAAGGTTCACATTTTAGACAACTTTCTTGGAATAACCATATTTACAAATATGTGCAAACACAAAAGCACTGGAAAATTCTTAAGTCGCAAATGTTTCAGTGTGGACCAGGATCGAGAGTCGGACAGAGCAGGTGAACCCAAAAGCGGAAGAAGACTGAGGGGAGGGTGGAAGGCTGTCCAAAGGAAGCTTTCTTCCCCTTCCTTTTCTCTGACAGACAGCCCATCTGGTGGGGACTGTCCCATGAAGGAGTGACCCGGGTCTCTCAGGAACGAAGAGAAGGCCAGGCAGATCTCTAGTCTCATCATTCCCGATCTTTCTTTGGGGCTGTTATGAAGGTCTTGTGACATGGACTTCATTCTCTTGGAGAGGAAAGAGAAACTACATAATGTGGCTTTATCCAATGCCTTTCTTCTGTGAAATACTTTCAGGACATCTAGGAGAAACCTAGTCCCTTTAAGGAATAAAGTTGTATTATTCAGCCTTGGTGAATAAATTAGGAACAGCTGGGAAGAGACAAAATGACTCTGTGTACATCTACTTTTTTTTTTTTAAGATTTATTTATTTATTTATTTGGCAGACAGATCACAAGTAGGCAGAGGCAGGCAGAGAGAGGGGAGGGGGGAAGCAGGCTCCCTGCAGAGCAGAGAGCCCGATGCGGGGCTCGATCCCAGGACCCTGGGATCATGATCTGAGCTGAAGGCAGAGGCTTTTACCCACTGAGCCACCCAGGCGCCCCTGTACATCTCCTTTAAAAGGAACATTATAATCTAATCAAGACTCTTCAATGTACAGATAAAGAAACCGGGACCCATACAGGTTACCTAACTAGACCGGCATCACAAGTCCAGTTGGTGGCAGATCTAAGAGTACACACCACCTTTAGCATCCTTCCTCAGGACAAATGACTGTCCTACCAGACCATACTGTAGAGAGGACTCCAGAGGTTGTAGATCGCCGAGAGAAGGAAGAAACTCAGGCTGGGAGACACTGGGATGCTAGATGTTCATCCTGAATGACAGCGAGATGACTTACACAGGCAATTAACAACTGGATTCTACAAAGCACCCCAGTGTGAAAGGGAGAGGTAATGGAAGAAGAAAAAAAAAGGAAAGAAGAAATACAAGCTTCATGACGATTCACTTTACTTCAATAAGTAAACTTCAATAAGTGCAGATTGATAATGAAAAGTGAAGACGAGGAAAATAATTAACTTATTTGAGCTAGTGACCAGATTTTCATCATAATTAAAAGATTTTTTTTCCTTAACATTCACTGGGAGAAAATTCTATTATTATGTAAGTGTTTTTTACCTTGGTTCTGGAAAACCTTTATTAGAAACACTTTGGATGTTTGTTACAATACAGTTTCCTGGGCTCTCCTTCAGGGTTACTGACTCAGAAACCTGAATTTTAAAAAGCTTCCCATGGATACCAACAGATAAGAATCAACACCAGTCATAACCCCATCATCACAGAATTAGACAGACCCTATTTGTCTTCCAGCCCTCCCGACACCCATTTCAGAGTAGAAGTGCAGATAGGGAGTGCCCTCAAATCAAAAGGATACTTACAGCCTGCCAGGCCTTGCCATCAGGCCTTCTCTTCCCACCATGTCAGGAAGGACAGATGGACTGAACTGGGCTAGATAGTAGTTGGTTTAATTTTAAGATTCTATTTTTTTAGGCTATGAGTATGCATTTCCTTTAAAGCTGGGGTGGGGGGCGGTGAGTTAATGTCCTAAAACAAGCAAAACAAGAGATATTATTACTGACTTTCTGGGGCAAACTCAGTTCCTGCTTTTCCCAGTGAAGCCAAAGGCAGAGCACCCCCTGCCCAGTCAAGCTACCCAAACCCAAGTCTAGGAGCTCCTCAGTTATAGACCAGTGTCAAGGGATGGCCTAAGAACTATCCTGCTCTGCTTACAACCCTAACTCCTTGGTAGGGACAGAAATCCGTGAGGAGCAAGGCACATGGCAGGGAACGTGGGAAGGGCGAGTGGCCACCGGCTGGCTCTCTGCCTGGGCCCATCCTCCGAGCTCTCCTGAGAGTAAATCAGCATGGCAGTCAGGTAGGTAAGGGGGCAGAGGAAGGCAGAATGCACACTACAGAGCTGGATTAAACTAAGGATACCTGCTCATTTTCCCAAACCAAGAATGCCCTGCAGGGCAAAAAGGGATGAAGGAGGCAACATCCTTTTCACATCCAAATTGCTGAGGCAATTCTCAGAAATCTGTTTTGAGGAGAGAATGAAAATAGAGCAGTAATCACTACCTTTGAGAACTGGATTGCCTAAATATATTGAGTAGCACTCAACTCCTGATTATCTCTGCCCACTGAGGACAAAGGAATCAGCAGGAAAGAAAGAAGGGGGACACTTCTCAGGACTTGAGGGTGCCAACACTACTCCCTTAATTCTCTGGAATGCATACAAGGATTACCACGAGAGCCAAGCACAAATTCTAGCAAGTGCCTGCCCATCCTGATGAAGGTCTATCTACCTCCTGTTAAGTCTACAGCAAACCCTGGACATCTGCAATGGCTTACTGCCTCCCATCTAACCAGATTCACCTAATAATACGACCTTTATATAAAAGTACCCCAAGGCCCTTTAGCAGTCTCCAGGAAGATTGTCTTTATGCCAGAAGATGAAGCAAAGAAAAGAGCAAAATACTGCCAGTATCTCATTCCCAGCACTTCCAATGAGGCCAGTTTTATACTAAAATGATTTGTATTTGGGTATGTACATTGGCATGTGCATTTTCAAAGCACACATAAAAAACACTAACAAGAATAACCCTACGATGCCGATGTTGGTTATTCACAGAGATTTCAATTTTTTTTTTTTTACATTTTTCTGTACTTCACAATTTTTATCATGAAAGTCATGATCTTTTCATAATCAATTTGTAAAATGTTACTTTAAAAGATAATAATGGGGATGTCTGGGTGGCTCAGTTGGTTAAGCGGCTGCCTTTGGCTCAGGTCATGATCCCAGCGTCCTGGGATCGAGTCCCATATCGGGCTCCTTGCTCAGCAGGGAACCTGCTTCTCCCTCTGCTTCTTCCTGCCATTCTGTCTGCCTGTGCTCGCTCGCTCTCGCTCTCTCTCTCTCTCTGACAAATAAATAAATAATCTTTAAAAAAAAAAAAGATAATAATGGCTATAATTTACCCAGAGATGAACATAGCATGCAAGAGAAAGATAAGGGCATTTGAGTAGTGTGGTGTCTGAAAGTAGATGAAAAAAAAAAAGGCATAGAGATAGAAACCTCACTTTCTCTTCTCTGAAGCCCTTTGTTCCTACTGTATCTATAAAGTTCTCAGGCCTCTGCCTCAGGATTTCTTGGAGCCCCTATAGATTTTATATTTCTTAAAATGTTTTAAATTAAACCACAGCATCCTTCAAACTACTCTATGATCAAAACTTTTTACCTGAGATGCCAATAAATGGCCAACTGATTAAACCAAATTTTCATGTGTTACTTTCCTTCCCTCTTCTCTCATGACAGAGGTCTTAGCAGTAGTGAAAAAGCAGAAGGATGGGAGAATTATTTGTAAAATTATTAACTTCTGAACAATTGAGATGTTGGATATAGTTTTTACATCATGGAAATGATGAAATTCAACTATCAGTGGATTTCTTAAAGTTAAAAATCAAACTACATACAGGTGACATAAATGAGATTCTTCTTCTCTAATCTGTCTATAGGTCCCTTATTTAAGATGCTTCATTGGCTTCATCCTTCTGCAGTGAAGAGTGTATGATTTCAAATCCATCTAGAGCTGAAAAATATCCCTAACCAACCCTAATTATCAGATGAGCTCTATAAAGCTTTTCCTGTTTCTTCTTTTCTACATATTTTCACTACATAATTCAATCACACAGCATATACATAAAACTGTTAACCTGATGAAGCTCAACTTTTTTGCTAGGATCCATAATGCTTGAGAATGTTATTCATACTGTGCCCATGTTTGAAGGTTGTGGTTCTCTAAAGAATGATATTAATAAAAGAAAAACTTTTGCTGCCAGATGGTAAAAATAAGGTAATATAAAACCCAGGACTGTGAAAAAGGACTATTTGCCATTTTCTTTGATGAAATTGTCATGGGATGAAATAAATAATAGACTCAGAACCAGAGGACCTAGGTAAGCATTAAAATAAAAAAACATAGCCGTACATATTCATAGTTACATGAACTTGTCTAGATTACTTCCTTTCTGTGCCTTTAAAATAGGGTTTGTTGTTGTGAGGATTTAAAAAAGGATGATGTCTGTGAACACATTTACAATTATTATAGAACACAGCAATCTACCTGGGGGAAACAAAGAAGCTTTAATTTGGGGGCTCTATGTCCTTAGAAATGCCACCCACACAGTTTGGAAGGCCAGGAGAAGCTGATGGAGGGGGAGTTAATGAGGTAAGGTGTGGGAGAGAACAAAAAAGATTTCCTCAGTTCAGGGCTCGAGGCACTGGAACACTCCTTATCTCCCAGGTGAGTATAAGTTTCCAAGGAAGACTCTTCTTGGGAATTCTCTGTGGGAGTCAAACCATAAATTAAGAGAGACAGAAGAGTTTGGCCAGATGACTGCATCTACTAATGGAGCCCTCTGCCATGTTACCATTTAGTTATTCTACGCTTAGAGTGGAAGAGACCCAACTGCAGAAGAAATGGAAGCACGTGCAAACTGGGAAAACAATGCTCAGCTGGGACCTTTGGGGCCGTGGGCCTGATTAACTGTCTACCGAGACTGCCAAAGGTAGGTCTTGCTTCTGATAAGGTGTTTGGATTTTATTCTCATTGCAATAGGAAGGTCGTGCAAGAATTTAAAGCCGGGAGTGACATAAATCCATCCTTCCTCTTGGGGCGCAACAACTACAGTATGTGCTTAGCAAGGAATCAGTGATTCTCAACCAAGTCCTATATCTGTTTGCTCATAGTCACACTGTGGATACTAAGGTATGGTAACACGGTACAAGTTAAAATTACAACAAATCCACCAAAAGATAAACTTATTGGCCTAAAAGAAATGTTACATTGTAATTTAAGAAGTTAAAATTTCATATATTTTAATAGCTCTAATTAATAAGGTAAGCCTGTCCTTTTGGGATCTGGCAGTGATAGCAGTTCAAGCAGGAGTGCCGTTTGAATCCCTGGAACCTAAAATAACATTTTTACAAAAAAGCAGCGTCACTAAGTTGGCCTGGAAAGTAAGAGAACTGGAAATGTAAAGATGGTATCTTTAACAAGTGTCATTCTACTATTTTACAGCTCTTGCCAATACAGCACTTTAAAAGATGTGCATTACAGTGAATTTTGATTTGAAAAAAGTAAATCCCAAATATGGGTAAAATTAGCAGCCCGATTCTTTGCCATTGTAATAAATGACTAAGTAGGTGTTATGAAGATGAAAAAGCAGAGCATCTCTTTCTAATCCTGACAGACATCCTCCCCTTCTTCACTGATCCTTTATCTTGCAGTGAAGACCTGCATAAGGAAGTCGGTTCCTGGTATGGTCCTGATAAGAACGCTTCTTTCTAGAGGTAGCAGCAAGGACTACATTGCTTTTGCAGACACTGTTCATGAACTTGTGCCAAGTTTCTCTGAAGCTTGGAAACTGGGAAAGTATCTGTGCTTCTGATTAATAATATTCCGCAACCAGGCTGAAACCAGAGGAAGTATAATCACAGATAGGGAGGGAGCCAGTCACAGAGCTCCTGTGGTTGAGCGGCTATGAGAGGACACTAACACCGCTGAGCGCACACAGCCCTTTCGTGCCCAGGCGCTGACATGAGCCTGAGCTGAGATCCGTCAAGGGATTAAGACCTCCTCTGTCTCAGGGACAATACAGGATGGGCCTCCTCTCAATTCCCCCCACACCCAGTTTAAATTACTCTTCTACCTTAATCTCTTTAAGACTCTAGGCTACTTTGTAATAAAATTATTCTCAATTTATGTCACACATGGATAATTATTCTATCTCCCTCATACGCTATAACATCCTCCAAGTCAGAATCGTCTCTCTTGATCCCTGTTCACCCACCATAAAACATTTCAAACAGTACATGAGAAAGTGACTTAAATAGTAAATGTCTTACAGCTTTGCTCCCCAAAGATACCACTATTAAGTTTCTTACATCTCCTTCCATAAATGTTTGTGGGCATAAACAAACTTTTATGTTCAATCCAATGAACAAAACTTAAAAGAAATAGGGATTGATAATACAGAATTTTAAATCATTTCTGGTTCAGGGTAGTATATAAATAATTATAAGTAACTGCAAAATAAGGTGTTTGTGAACATTCCAAGGCAGATACAACCTGCCTCCATCTACCACTCACACCCCCTCCTTCTTCTAGGACTTCAGCTGAGTTTGGGTACTGAGTTTGGGTAGCAGGTGGAATTACCAGGGCACAAGCCTGGTGAGTCCAGCTCTGTCTCTAACATGGTGGGTATTCCCTGGCAAATTCACTCTACCTCTCTGAATCTCAGTTTCCTCTCTTACAAAATGAGACAGTATTTTCAGAGGTTCCTTTGAGAGTTCAGGATTGAAGCTGATAAATAAAACAGGTACACAAAGCCCAAACTATCAAACATAATATGACAGCTTCCCAGGAGAATATGCATGCAAATTAGACTGGAGCAGTTATTTTAAAAATATTTTTAATTGAGATATAATTGACATATGACGTTATATTAGTTTCAGGTGTACAGCAACTTCACATTTATATACAGTGCAAAATGGTCATCATGATAAGTCTAGTAAACATCAAGCACCATCCCAGTTACAAAAATTTTTTTTCTTGTGATGAGAACTTTTAAGACCTAATCTATTAGCAACTTTCAAATATGCAATACAGTATTATTAACTATAGTCACCATGATGTACATTATATCCCCGGAAGTGAGTTATTTTATAACTGGAACTTTGTACCTTTTGATCACCTTTACCTGTTTTGTCCTCACCATATTTGTGAACTTGGGTTTCTTTGGTTTTGTTTTTTAGAATCCACATATAAATGAGATCATATGGTATGTCTTTCTCTGACTTATTTCACTTAGCATAATCTCCTCTAGGTCCATCCATGTTGCCACAAATGGCAGGGTTTTATTCTTTTTTATGGTTGAATTGCATATATATATGCCCCACAACTTCTTTATCCATTCATCCATAGTTGGGACACTCAGTTTGTTTCCATACCTTGGCTATTGTAAATGATGCTGCAATGAAGTGGGGATGCCCAGACCTTTTCAAGTTAGTGTTTTCATTTGCTTTCAATAAACATGCAGCAGTGAAATTCTGGATCAAACGGTAGTTCTATTCTTAATTTTTTGGCCAACAGGTTTCTGTTTTCCACAGGGGCTATACCAATATATATTCCCACAAGAGTGCACAAGGCTTCCCTTTTCACCACAACCTCACCATCACTGGTTCTTATATTTTTGATGATCACCATCCTAACAGGTGTGAGATGATAGCTCACTGTGGTTTTGATCTGTATTTTTCTGATGACTCGTGATGTTGACCATCTGTGTGTTGATGTTGATGTTGGCCATCTGTATGATTTAATTGGAAAAATGTCTCTACAGATCTTTTGTTCATTTCTTAATTGAAGTGTTTGGGTTTTTTTGCTACTGAGTTGTAGGAGTTCTTTATATATTTTGGATATTAACCCCTTACCAGATCTATGATTTGCAAATATTTTCTCCCATTCAGTAGGTCATCTTTTCATTTTGTTGACAATTTCCTTTATTGTGCAGCAGCTTTTCAGTTTGATGTAGTTGTTTATTTTTGCTTTTGGTGTCAGATTAAAAAAATCATCACCAAGACCATTGTCAAGGAACTTACCTCCTATGTTTTCTTCTAGGAGTTTTATACTTTCAGGTCTCACATTCAAGTCTTTAATCCATTTTGAGTTAATTTTTGAGATGGTCCAATTTCATTCTTTTGCCGGTGGCTGTCCAGTTTTCCCATCACCATTCACTGAAGAGATTGCCCTTTACCCATTGTATATTCTTGGCTTCTCTGTCATAAATTAGTTGACCGTGTATACACATGGGTTTATTTCTGGGATCTCTGTTCTGTTCCACTGATCTATGTATCTGTTTTTATGCCGATACCATACTGTTTTGATTACTATAGCTTTGTACTACAGTGTGAACTCCGGAAGCATAATATTTCCAGTTTGTTTGTTTGTTTGTTTTTTAATTTATTTGACAGACAAAAATCACAAGTAGGCAGAGAGGCAGGCAGAGAGAGGAGGGGAAGGCAGGCTCCCTGCTGAGCAGAGAGACCGATGCGGGGCTCGATCCCAGGACCCTGAGATCATGACCTGAGCTGAAGGCAGAGGCTTTAACCCACTGAGGCACCCAGGCGCCCCAATATTTCCAGGTCTGTTGTTCTTTGTCAAGACTGTTTTGCTATTTGGGGTCTTCTGTGGTTTCACACAAATTTAAGAATTCTTTGTCTAGTTCTGTGGAAAATGCCATTGGAATTTTGATAAGAATTGCATCAAATCTTTAGGTTGCCCTAGGTGGTATGGATATTTTAATAATATCAATTCTTTTAATCCATGATCACAGACTATCTACCCATTCATTTGTATCTTTTTTCGATTACTTTCATTAATGTCTTATAGCTTTCAGTGTGCAGGTTTTTTGTTGTTGTTGTTGTTTTTTTAAAGATTTTATTTATTTGTTTCACAGACAGAGATCACAAGTAGGCAGAGAGGCAGGCAGAGACAGAGAGAGGGGGAAGCAGGCTCCCTGCTGAGCAGAGAGCCCCGATGTGAGGCTCGATCCCAGGACCCTGGGATCATGACCTGAGCCGAAGGCAGAGGCTTTAACCCACTGAGCCACCCAGGCGCCCCAGTGTGCAGGTTTTTTACCTCAACTTTATTCCTAGGTATTTTATTCTTTATGATATAATTGGAAAAGGGATTGTTTTCTTAATTTTTTAAAAGTTTTATTTATTTATTTGACAGAGAGAAAAAAGAGAAAGAGAGAGTACAAGCAGGGGAAATGGCAAAGGGAGAGGGAGAAACAGGCTCCCCACTGAGCAGGGAACCCATGCGGCTCGATCCCAGAACCCTGAGATCATGACCTGAGTTGAAGGCAGATGCTTAACCGACTGAGCCACCCAGGTGCCCCTTAAGTTCTCTTTTTGATATTTGGTTATTAGAAAAACAACAGATTTTTGTATCTTGAAACTTTTTCTTCCATTAGTTCTACTGGTTCTTTGGTAGTCTTTAGGATTTTCTCTATGTAATATATCATCTGTAAATAGTTTTACCTCCTTTTCCTTCTAATTTAGATCCCTCTTATTTCTTTTTCTTACCTAACTGCTTTGGCTAGGACTTCTAATACTATGTTAAATAAAAGTGGTGAGAGTGAGCATCCTTATCTTATTCCTGATTTTATCACTGAGTATGATGTTAGCTATGGGCTTGTCATATTATGGCCTTTATTATGTTGAGGTATGTTCCTCCATTCCCACTTTGTTGAGAGTTTTTAATCACAAATGGATGTTGAATTTTGTCAAGTGTTTTTTCTAACTCTATTGAGATGATCATATAATTTTTGTCCTTCATTTTGTTAATGTGGTATATTGCACTGATTTGCAGATGTTGAACCATCCCTGCATCTCTGGAATAAATGCAAATACATTCATTGTGTATTGAATTCAAAGGTTTGCTAATATTTTGTTGAGGATTTTTATATCTATGTTCATCAGGGATATTGGCCTGTAGTTTTCTTTTCTAGTGGCATTTTTTTTTTTTTAAGGATTTTATTTATTTGACAGAGAGAGAGAGATAGTGAGAGCAGGAACACAAGCAGGGGGAGTGGGAGAAGGAGAAGCAGACTCCCCTCCAACCAAGGAGCCTGATGTGGGGCTCGATCCCAGGACCCTGGGATCATGACCCGAGCCAAAGGCAGACACTTAATGACTAAGCCACCCAGGAGCCCCTTTCTAATGGCATTCTTGTCTGGCTTTTGTATCAGGGTAATGCTGGCCTTGTAAAATGTGTTTGGAAGCATTCTCTTGGAGTAATTTTTTAAAACAATTTCCTGAACTATAATTCACAAGAAAATCCACATCTTGTTTTAACACAGAGGTATATCAAGCAATCTACACTGATCCTGAAGTTATCTTAGGATGCAGCCACAATCCTTCAAAAGTAGTGCCAACCTATGTTTACTCATTTCTCAGCAATGCATGTGACCTTCTCATTAGCCTCAGAGAGCTCATGACTATTTTTCCATTGTCAAGAGTCTTAGGTAAGTTCAATGTTACATTCAGGAGCTATGGGTCAAACTTAAGCAAACAGTTAACATTTAATTCCCATTTGTTACCTGAGTACAATGAGCTGCCTACCAGGGAGGAGGAGGTCTTCCTGTTGATTAGACCACATATGTTGTTTTGTCCTGTTTGTTCTATTCTGACCATGTCCTTTACCAGGAGCACAGATAATTATCCAAAGGAGTGTCCAAGTGATGAGGGAGGACTTGGGAAATAGGGAAAAGGTGCTGGAAGTGGGTAGGGCACCATTCATGTTAATCATCTATTTGGCGATTCAACTGCACGCCTACAATAGCAAAGTTACTAAAAATGCATGAAAATCTTTGTTCTAGGGCAAAGGTAGGAAAAGGAAAGCGGCATTCACAGTGTCTTTGTCAAGTGTTTTTGCCATTTCTCTCAGACGCAGGAGATGGAGGTTAAGAACAAACTCTGGAGTTAGACAGATATGGGTTCTGCCACCATTAGACTATTACCTAATCAATTCTGAGCCTCTACTGTGTATTTATTTCAAAGAGACAGACAAAGCATTACATGCATAGCGCTTATCATTATTATTATCTGGAACTGTGGGTTCTGTGGAATATTCCTGTGAAATAAAAGACCTTAAAAAAACAATAACAAGTAAAACTGAAAAATTATCTCCTGGTAAATAAACTGTACTTACCTGAAAGGAATTCACAGAGCGAAGGGATGGAGGCAGTGTGGCATTATTCCTTGATAATATCAGCAGCAGCTCCAAGCAGGTTGCAGAGGGCAGGGTTAGAGAGTGGATGCTGATGTCACTTTCCCAAGCACTGGAAAGCCTGAAACACATTGATGTGTATAATTACATAATTGTAGGGTGCCTGGGTGGCTCAGTCGGTTAAGCATCCAACTCTTGATTTCAGTTCAGGTCATGATCTCAGGATAGTGAAATCCAGCCCAGTGACGGGCTCCAGGCCCAGCAAGGAGTCTGCTAAATATTCTCTCTCTCCCTATGCCTCTGTCCCTCCCCCACCCACTCATGCTTTCTTTCTCTCTCTCAAAATATAATAGCAATTTCATAATTGTATCTGGTCATAATTATTTCAAAAATCTGATGGAGAAGGAGAAGACTTTCAAGCGTAGAAGGGAAAAGCAATGCACAAAAACTAGAAATAAAATGGTTATACTAAAAATTCAGAGTAAATATCTAAGACATTTTTATAGTGTTTTTGATATAAGACAGATTCGGCAATTGTTTCAGGTCAACACTGCATACTCAAAGTTTAAGAGTCAGATGAAATGCAGTCTTATTTGTGAGGGGTCTATTTGGGGTGGGGGATGGATAACAGCTAACATATTGAATGCTTCCTATATTCTATGCCCTCTTCTACATGTAACATCATGTTCGCCCTTCAGATACCTATGAAATGAAACTGTCACTATCCTCATTCTACCGATGTGGAAATTGTTTGAGCTAGATATGCCCTATGAAGTGTCCAGTTCATTGATTTTCACACCTTTAAAAGGTGACAGAATCCTTTGATCAAAAAGTCTTGTGAAAGCTCCATTTATAATACAAATAAAAGCAAAGCTGCTCTGTTGGAAGGGGAAATGTTGGCAGGAAGCTCCCTTCATCTTCCAAAGTAGCCTATGAAGAATCTCTGCTACATCCTGTTGAACCTACTTGAGAATATTTCATTCAAGAAATGAGGAAACCGAAGGCTAGAAAAGTAAAGAGACTTCTCTGGGATGAGGTATGTGTTTAGAGATGATATGATTGGGTATAGAATCCTGGCTTCCTGAATTCCTATATCTAGTGCTTTAAGTAAAGGGGGAAGTCAGAAAATCACTATGGGAAAAAAGTGTAAAAAGAATAGGATATGTCTTATCTGTCAATTCTTCTATTTACTTATTTCCTATCTGTGCCCCTATCAAAGTATCTCTTATCACTGTCCTAATTTTTTTTTTTAAAAGATTTTATTTATTTATTTGAGAGAGAGGCAGTGAGAGAGCATGAGCGAGGAGAAGGTCAGAGGGAGAAGCAGACTCCCCGTGGAGCTGGGAGCCCGATGCGGGACTCGATCCCGGGTCTCCGGGATCATGACCCGAGCCGAAGGCAGTCGTCCAACCAACTGAGCCACCCAGGCGTCCCTCACTGTCCTAATTTTTAAAGAGAAACGTGTGTGTGTGTGTGTGTGTGTGTGTATTTTTTTTTTTTTTTTTTTGGCCATTTACATTAACTTCTTTTGTGAAGCTACCTTTAACCCTATCAGTGAATTCTGGAATGTCAGAGAGCATTGGTGGCTGGGGGCATAATGGATTTTAACGTTTATAATGGTAAGTCATAGCAGATGGGTTAGCTGTGTCATCAATCAGGTTACTTATACTAATACATTTCTGATGTGGGATAGGGAATTAACTCTTCTTTGAAGCATTTGCCAATTAGTTGGACTAGAATAGGACACTGCCCACTTTCCCCCAAAACGCTCTGTTTTCAGCAAGGGCACATTTGGAATGTCTCCTCCGTGTTTTAAACACTTCTCTGTTATTTTCTGTTGATTTGCTATGTTATTCTTTCTCCTTTTACTAGTTATACAACATTCTCAACATTTCTCTGGGGTAGAAATAAAAATCTCACTGTCTTTGGCAAAAGTCAAATGCAGTACTAGTGCAGTGGCTCTAAGCTCATTCTCTCAACCCCTTTCTTATGCCCTCTACAAACCACACCATTACTTGCATCACACTAAACACAGAAAGTCTTGCTCATGCAGTTTTCTGGACCTGGGAGGCTGTTAGGCTGCCTGGTGAACTTCTGTTCAGCCTCCAAGACCCACATAAGTATCATTTCCTTGGAGACATCCTCTTGTTCCCTTTATAAGAATTAACTACTTGGGGCGCCTGGGTGGCTCAGTGGGTTAAGCCTCTGCCTTCAGCTCAGGTCATGATCTCAGGGTCCTGGGATTGAGCCCCACATCGGGCTCTCTGCTCCACAGGGAGCCTGCTTCCCCCTCTCTCTGCCTGCCTCTCTGCCTACTTGTGCTTTCTCTGTCAAATAAATAAATAAAATTTTTAAATAAAAAAAATAAATAACTACTTGCCCCATACCATATTTGTACCCATTATAACACTTAACCACCACCCTACTTGTATTCTTATTTGAGCTGTATGACTCATCCTAGATTAAACACGAGCAATCATAACCTGCGGATTCCTCTAATTTTGCTGCTCAGTGTGGAAAGAAAGATGGGATTAGTTGTTCTTCCTCAGGCACACCCAGGTATTAACCTTTTAGTGGCTATAAGAAAAACATTCCACTTACATTTGTATGTTCAATAATTTAACTTAATTTAATTTAATTTCCAAGTGTTATTTTTATAATCAGAAATGGGATTTTTGGGTCACACAAGAAATGTTTAACTGTTACTCAAAGATGTTAACATGCTGCTAAGGGGCTATGGTGTGATCTATCAAAATCGACACACGAGTAGAAATTAAAATATATTAGCACTCCTTGTCACTGAGGAGTAACAAGCACTCTTGGACAAGTGTGGTTTCCTCATGAGATCCTGGAGTTCAGACATAATCTATATAATGTACTAAACCACCAAAATTTACACAAAAGGACATTCATCACACTAATGATATCCATAGTCACCAAAAAAGATACAATTAGTTATACATGTTAGTTATTCATGTCTCTATGTAATTACAAATTTTGCATGGTATGTGAATTCAACTTTGGCATTTTATTTTTATTATTTTTTTTATTTTTTCATGAGATGCCACTAAAGCTGTATTTACTTACTATTTATTTTTTTATTTTATTATGTTAGTCACCATACAGTAATTTAAATCTAATCCTTCAAATATTCCGTGATTTAACAACTTTTATCCCTACTGAAGCTCATGAAGGTGAAGAGTGTTGTCCTAATCACATGGTAAGTGATGGAAAAGAAATTCAAGCATGATCCTCTCCATATAAATTTCATTCTCTTTTATATCCAGAAATGCTTCATATTTCTGGACAAATTCTACCCCTCAAAATTGAAAAGCCCAAGGGTAAGTGATGGAGTAAATTTTAGGTATCTTAGAACACCCCATTTTCTAATAATTTGAACCACCTTATTTTTAAAATTAGACAACCCAGCTGGACCTAGGACGGCTCAAATGCCTAATATTCATCCTTTATTTATCCATTTATTCTTTCTTTTCCCACACTATATATTCATTAGCCCCAGGATTTACCTTTTTATTGTTAAGTTTCATAAATGTTCTCTATAATCTTAACCACATATTAATTACATGAAACATCCATATATGTGGACAAAGACAGAGTAACACATGAAAAAATAAATGGTAACAGCTGTTTTGGAAATTTAGAATTATGGGTAACTTTTCCCCGAAACTTCAGTTAATGTTTTTACATTGTGGTTTCTGTTTTGTTTTGTTTTGGTTTGGTTTTGTCTTGCTTTGTTTTGACTTAGGAATAAAGAAATAAAGAAAGCAGGAAGATGAAGAAATGGTCTGGCATATTTAAAACTCAGTTTATCTTAAAACTACCACCAAACTCATTATGAAAATTTAAGGCATGTGTTAATTAAGCCAGAAGTGATCCTAGAGACTATCTACCCCATGGCTCAAATATCAATATAAATTTCTGTTAATGATATAAATATTTTAAGAAACACAGGACTATAATAATCCAGAATTTGATTATTTCTGGTATTTCCTGCAAAAACATCCTAGTCTATTAGACCTAAATCAGTAAACTTCCATTGTAAAACTGGCAAGAAAGATAATTCAAAGAGAATAACAATATTAATTGAAATCTATTTTGATGATTTTTAAAAATTTTTATTTTATTTTTTTCAGTGTTCCAAGATTCATTGTTTATGCACCATAGTCAGTGATTTTTAAAGTAGTGGGAAAGAAGCTTTCGTAAGAGACTAGAATCCTCAGCCAGGTGACCTTAGTCAAAGAGACCAAAATGGAAGCAGAGGACACACCATCCATATTTCAGAACTTTTGCCTTGACAAAATTCCCTAGAGGAGCAACTATTGCCTCTCTATTTTTAAAGAGGCAATGAGAAGGGGGGGAAAGTCACTTTCCATCACTTCTAACAAAAATAGTGAAATTCAGAATGAATCAAACACCAACAAATATCAAGAAAAGAACTTGAAAAAATAGAAAGGTGATACATTCTACTAAAAACCAGAGGTTGTTAATGTAATAGATAAAAATGACAAATAGAGATAATAAAACAACTCTACCAAAAATTAAAATATTTCAAATGAGTCCAACATACTATATAAGAAAAAAATAATATGGTATGGGAGAACTCAAGATGAAAACAGTTAATTTAAATTTCATGTTTTTCATATTTTCGCAATGGATCTGGATTCTTCAGTCCTTAGAAGGACCTAAGAAAGCAAATACCCTATTAATGATGTTAAAATATAATATTGTTTATACCTGTGTATTTTTAAATTTAATTTCAATGATATTAATGATTTTAATCAATGATTAAAATCAATGATTTTAATCAACAATGATAAAGCTCATCAATTTAAGCTCTCAAAATACCAAAACAAGCAAATGACCACAACTAAATGGTAGACTTATTATGAACATACAACTATTTAATAAATAATTTAGAGAAGGAATAAAAATTTTATAAATTCTTATATTATCAAGAACACAAAATTCAGAAACAACCAAACATACTGTTTAACTACTATAATAAACCATATTAACTCCAAGATATTTAGATATTTTAAAAAAACAAATTCATAAAAATAGAAACTGGAAAATATGTAAACCAATTGCTCCTTATAAATTTCAAAATAAGGTTCAATAATTCACGAACAGCACTTCTTTGAAATTACAGTATTTTCTTTGAAAGTTATAGGAAAAAAATTGAGTTTTTTAAAGTCCAAATGTCAACACCGTTCTTCCGTTCTCTTTAAGGGGCCCTTAAGAGAAAAAAAATTAGGTACACAATTCCTGAAAGCTATGCCTTTTAAACTTTGTCCATAAGACATATGAATTGTTAAGGTAATCTCTCTCTCTCTCCCACAAATCAGAAAGCATGGGGAAAATGGTTCTGCTTTGAATAAGCTACCAACATGGCAATCTCAAAATTAAGTGAATTTATTCATGCCAAAAAACAATAAAAGATTTTGTTTTTTATAAATGCATATATTATTACAAGATACCACTTGTTGAGAACTTAAGGATTATACTGGCAACACTTTTTTTATTTATTGTTGTTTCCAAGTATTTTGCAATTTATAAACACTGATTTTATTTTATTTAAAAAAAATTTTTTTAGTATAGTTGACATACAATGTTATATTTGTTTCTGAATCACATGGTGATTCAACTTTTCTGTACATTAGGCTATGCTCACAAGTGCAGCTAAGATCTGTCACCATACAATGCTATTACAATACCACTGGACCATGTTTCCTATGCTGTGACTTAGTCATTCCATACCTGAAAGCCTGTATTTCCCACCCTTCTTCACTCATTTTGCCCATCCCTTAACCCCCTTTCCTCTGGAAACCATCAGTTTATTCTCTGTATTTATAGGTCTGATTCTGGTTTTTGTCTATTCATTTGTTTTATTTTTTAGATTCCACATATGAGTGAAACCATATAATATTTGTCGTTCTCGGTCTAACTTATTTCACTTGGTACAATACCCTCTAGATTCATCCATGTTGTCACAAATAGCAGGATCTCATTTTTTTTATGGCTGCCTAATGGCAACATTTTCATTAAAGGAGAGAATATACCTCTATGAACATGCTTGCCAGAAACTTCATAATAACATTAGAATAGTTAGAAGTCCATCAAAAAAGGCCAGCTAGCTAGTCCTTCAGATTTTTTTAGCTTTTTGTTACAAAAAATTTCAAATATACGAAAGTATATTTGGAAGAAAATAAATTCAAAAACCAATCTTATACCCTATTCAAAATTAAATTCAGGTGTATTAAAGGCATAAACATTAAAAATTGATTAAAAAATCTTCCCAGAAAATCTAGGAAAAGTATGACAAACTTATAACCATATGGTTTTATAATTTTTAAAAAGTGTATTGTTAAGAAATTAAAAAAATTTTAAAAACCACAGGCAGAGGAAAGGAAACTTTTAGAAAGAACTCCCATATTCTCCTATATACTTATAAAAGGAAGACAACACAAATCCATTTTTAAGTAGTGAATTTTAACTTTCGAGTAGTGAATCTTAATCCATTTGAAGGTGAGAGGTCTCTATGACAATATGATTAAAACTATAGACTCTCTCCCCACAACAGTGCTCATTTTTTAAAGACTGATTGATTGATTGATACAACAAGAGCGAGAGAAAGAGAGCAAGAGAGCATAAGCAGGGGGAGTGGGAGAGGGAGAAGCAGGGTCCCCACTGAGGAGGGAGCCCATGGTGGGTGGGCCCAATCCCAAGACTCTTGGATCTTTACCTGAGCCAAAGGCTGACACTGTACAGACTAAGCCACGCAGGCGCCCCATCAGCAGTGCTCATTTATACAAAAAAAATTCTGCACATAAATTTGAATGTTTCCCAGGTCACCCAATTCCCCAAGCCTAATCATGTCCTTCTTTCGTATTAATGGAATTATGTAAGATGTGACCTTTTTCGTCTGGCTTCTTTGACTTAGCATAATGTTTTCAAGATACATGGATCTCAGAGTAGGACTTCTTGCTTTTAGATTAAAACCTGATTTCTAATTTACCACTTTTTATAAAATATTAAAGACAGTTCCACCTTTAACTATGTATCATAATATCTGTTAGCATATTAATAAGTATAACCACTTACGAAAAGCTTTCAAAAAGTTTTTGAAGAGGTCTCCTGGCTCACATTTTTACCTCATTCCATTACCAATTGAAGGGAAGCCTGAGAAAGGCACTTCCAACGCTTTAATCACTTTACTGAATAACTGGAAATCAAAGTATGAGGGTTGGGATGTAATAAATTAGGTCCACTCTAATAACATTCTCCAAAGTAGACCTCACGCTGGCAACCACTTGGTTCCCTGTCCCATCAGGGGGCCAACTCAGCCAACATGTTCATTAATCAACACTGCCCAGTCTGCCCCCACAGTTTAAGTCCTTTACCAATGGGGAGGGAAAGTGTGATGCACAAAGTACAAAGCAAAAATTTAAGGCTGGTTTTATTATTTCCTAGGCTTAGTAAAACATAGAGGTTTTCTTCATTTTTCAATTCAAATTGGTTAGCAGTGATCGTATTGAGATGTGGTGTGAAACCATGTTTGGTCTCAGCAGAAGAGAGAGAGATGATCTGTTAGAGTCCTAATAGCCCATGGCTTCAGACAGGGATGTATTTCTGGTGGTCTGACACCCTCTCCAACTCCACTCTCCCCTGCCTTTACTGAACACCATCAACTTCAGTACCCCCGGCTTCTCTCTTCACCTCTTTCTAAATCCACCCTCAGATGACCTTCTCCTGGAAATTCATACACTCTGCACAAAAGGGTAACTGACAATGGTGTAACTCAATTCAAATGAATTAGGCCTGGCTAATCCTGGTATCTTAGTTATTAAGCTATACTAAATTGCATAACCCAAAGTCACAATTGGCTCTGTCTGACCCCTTAAAAAGCAAATCCCAATGACTAAAACTGTGTCCCTCCATGTGGAGAGATGAGAATTTAAATGCCAAGATTGCTAACCTACTCATGCTTTCTATGCAATGATCCTTGATTTTATAAAATGTCCTCTTATTTGAGACTTCAGACCCTCTGTGAAATCATCCATCTATGTAACTCTGGTAGAGTGAAAGCACAGTTGGACACATCCATTTCAGGTAAGGTAAGAAAATCAATTTCCAAGTAATTTTGCATAGAGAAAATTAATTTCTACCAACTTAAATTCAATTCCTCTGATTCTTCCACATCTTAATAAAATAAACACTCAGATCAACGAGGTCATGCCAGAAAGTCTTCTGAATTTTATGTCTATCATTTCCCCTTTAGCCCTAAAAAGATATGATTTTAGCAAGTGGCAAATATGTTCTGAAGTTTTAGTCAAGAATTTTATGAGTTAAGACGTATTCCCTAGGAGGAGTACCTTAAGTCAAAGAATAGAAATACTTGACTAAATTTTTCCAAGGCAGAATCAAATATTATTAAATGGAAGCTTTTGGAACCTAGGAGGACTTTCATTGAAACCTTCAAAGGCAATTATTTTTTACAAAATTACTAAATACATAATATTCTCTTTCCTTGCACCATACCCTTGAAATGAGGTGTCTCCGGTAGCTGGCTTCACTATTCTACATTCTGTTCATTTCAGAGAGGCTACTCTCAATATCTGAAACCTAGGAGGGAAAAAAAAAAAAAGACAAATACAGTGTCTGTATGTATAATTGAGGTAGGAAGGAGGGAAAGTGTTAAATATGGGATATTCAAGAAATCAGTATT
Source organism: Mellivora capensis (assembly GCA_004024625.1). Classification (NCBI taxonomy): domain Eukaryota; kingdom Metazoa; phylum Chordata; class Mammalia; order Carnivora; family Mustelidae; genus Mellivora; species Mellivora capensis. The sequence goes on along the minus strand of PISX010007997.1, from coordinate 61,745 downwards.
TTAGAAAAAATTTAAAGTTATTCTCAGAAACTGGTTAAAGGTACTTAACCACCTAAATTTGCCAGTGCTAGAAGAGCTAGAAAAGCTAACTTGTCCATTTTTTTTTTTTAAAGATTTTATTTATTTATTTGTCAGAGAGAGAGAGAGAGAGAGAGAGTGAGCACAGGTGGACAGAGAGGCAGGCAGAGGCAGAGGGAGAAGCAGGCTCCCTGCCGAGCAAGGAGCCCGATGTGGGACTCGATCCCAGGACGCTGGGATCATGACCTGAGCCGAAGGCAGCTGCTTAACCAACTGAGCCACCCAGGCGTCCTCAATTCCAGGACGCTGGGATCATGACCTGAGCCGAAGGCAGCTGCTTAACCAACTGAGCCACCCAGGCGTCCCTAACTTGTCCATTTTTTCAGCACTGATATATCATACTGTGAATATAAAAAATATTGTCATCTTCTGAACCAACTCATAATGATGAGAAATTACTTGTGAATGTTAAAATAAGAGAAGCTTGTATTTTTTAGCCTACAAAATAGAAAGAAAGCAAAACAATGTTTCTTGATGATCCAAATATAAAAAATATAAAGAAGTTTATTTAGTTTTACTTTAAAAAACAAAATACTTCATTTATAACCAAGGTATTTTTATTAAACTACTGACATAAACATTCAAAATTCAAAACATAATAAACATAAATAAACATAAAACATTCAAAAATATAAATCTGCTTTAGTTAGTAAAATAAATAATTTTCAGTGAAAGTAACAAAATTATGCTTTTGATACCTGAGTTCATCTCTTATTAACAACCGAAGTACTTAATTCTGCTTTCTAATTTACTCACAACACTGACTTTAAGAAGTCACTGCTTTGAAGTATGGAACCCCCCAAAATCAAGACTTAAATAATAATTATAAATCTATACTGACATGGAAGGCACACTATTTTGATCAGTTTAAACACACAAAGACACACACACACACACACACACATACACAGCAAAACAGTGCTTCTATTTTGGCTCAGTGCTTAAGTGTCTATCTCTTGATTTCAGCTCAGGTCATAATCTCAGAGTCATGGGATGGAGCCCCAAGTCCAGCTCTGTGCTTAGTGGGGAGTCCACTTCTCTCTCTCTTTTTTCCCCCTCTCCCCATGCTCCTCCCCCTGTTTGCAGGTGCTTGCTCACTCTTTCTTTCAAATAAATACATAAAATATTTTTTTTTAAGAAAGGAAATGAAACTTACTTTGGAATGTTTACAATATGTATTAATATTATATCAAATAAAATCAGCTTTTTAAGCAAGAAACAATCAAATCATCTTACCAAGTACTTTAAATCTTTCATTTACCCAAAACTAACCTAATAGTTAGTCTTTTCCATGAAAAAATGTAGTTGAGATGATAAATTTGGAATTCAAGATTTTTATCATTGTGAGCATCACTCAAGTTGATCTAGATATTAAAAATCCATTGCCTACAAGTTGACAAATTTGGTGGTTGCTATAAATAGGATTCTTTACTTAGATCACAAAGAATAGAAAATAAAACAAATGACTGACTACTTGAAGTGACTTGAGCAAGTATATTATCTATCAAGAGACTAAAGAGATGTTAATAGTACTAGGGAGCTTTCTTTATTTTCTTTCTTTCTTTCTTTCTTTCTTTCTTTCTTTCTTTCTTTCTTTCTTTCTTTCTTTCTTTTAGCTAGGAAAAAAGTTTGCATCCAAAGACTATAAGGCACAATTACTTCAGATAATTTCCCCATGACCTTGGAACAAGATAAAAGCCTAGGGTTATTTGCCTTAGCACTTTGCCAAAACAAACCAAGGAATGTGAATCCTTTGGAGAGTCAGTGTCCAAGCTAGCATCCATTCATATTTTTGTTATGTCCAATAAAATCATAGTAATAGCCAATCTGCCTGGTGCTATGATCCCATTAGGTCTTACAACCTAAGCAGAGTCAGCTTAAGTCTAATCAGACCAAACAGCTGTTTTAACAGTTGGGTTTCTCCAAAATTAAAATATTCTATTCCTGACAGTGCCTAGCAACTCAACTGTTGGAACAGCTGCTCAAGTTGAAGAGGTAAAACCAAGTGTACATATAGTCTTCTTCCCATTTGCAACTGCTGTGAGATTCTTTCAGAAAAGAAGTTCCTAAACTTAAGTTCATGTTGACATTTCCCAACCTGTTTAAAATTTTATACTTGCACTGCCTCTCTCTCTCTCTGACCTTCGGTCAATATTTCTGCCATCGTCATCTCTCTTGGTGTTTGCCCTTTGTCTCCATCCTACTCTAACCCACAATTGCCAGCTGGTAGTTCTGTACTTCCTTCCTTAAAAATATCATCTGTGTGCTTTATACTCTTATTCCTCTCTCTATTGTCTTGGAGGTATTTTTACTACCTATGAAATAGAGGTTATAACTCAGGAGTCCCCAGACTCCACTAAGTGATATACTCTTTCCTATGACTTATATTAGCACTATTCAGGTTAACTGTTGAAGAAAGAACCTTAAAAACAATCTTAAAATGCTCTCTGGCTAATGGTTTTCATTTTTGGTTATTTTATAAGTGTTTTCAAGATTCTGGACTTGTCACCATGATCTCATTCAGATATGTCATCTGTTCAATTTTTAAATATTTACTCTGTAGCTGAGAAACCTTTTCACCAACAGTCCTATTACCAATAATGAGTGTTTCTGTCTCTCCATCTCTCTACTCAACCTTTCCATCCATGCATTCATCATTTTTCTAGCACCTTCTCATTTTAAAATTTCTGCCATCTGGACTGTACATACCCAGACTAAATTGACTCTGATAAGCTCTTGAAGTCTGCACAAGATCTTGACCCTGATTTTGTAACATTTGCTTTCTCCCCTCACAATGTCCTCACTCCTTTAAATTGTACTGCATTACAGATAATTTAAAATCCTGGCTCCCAGGGTCTGTCTAAGAATAGATTTAGTGCAGGACCCAGACTTATCAAACCAGAACACACCTACAAAGACGTTGAATACGTTTCACGATTACAAATTTTTTCCTGCAGCAGCTCCAGCTCTTCCGCTAGGCTATGTATGGAGTGATTCTGGCACATTAATCTTAGAAACAACCTCTCTCCCGTGCCCCACTTCTCAGCAGGGGAGAGTGGAAGCCAAAGATACACTTCAACAAGTGCAGATACCATAAATGAAGAGGTGCTCACAGACCTTGTACCAGATAACACAGTCCTGGGGCAATATGACTCTAAGGGGGGCACCAGAGTGCTCTGTGAAACAGGGCTCCCGGGCTGGAAGTCATTTTAATATGTCATGTCAAACCCTAAATTACAAGTATCGCAAAGGTAAATTTTTTTAATTAAAGGAGACTTTGAAATACTGCTGGCTCTGCTGTCACTATCCCATTACCATGATATCAGTGCTACACTGGCCCCAAAGTTACCTAACTTTGTTTCTAAGTCGGTCTGCAGAATAGGATTCATTCTTCCAGCTTACAGTATTGTTAAGATCAGTTTTGCTTCACGGGGCTAAACATAGAAAAGTTTTCATTTTTAATAAGAGTTTAGATAAATAACCCTAAATCCCAAAGGACCTCGTTAAAGCAGTCTCATAAAAGTTTTACACTTGCATATGAGCTTGAAAAAAAAATGTCTACCTAGCAGTTTGAGCTCCTGCTGACTTCTCTAGCCTTGGGGAAGTTATTGTTGAAATTCCTATGTCTTGCTATTTCTGATGATTTAAAGCAGTCTATTATGATAAATCACCATGAAGTACACCAAATGAAAGATACTGTTCAAACAAAATTTTCAATTTTAAATATACAAAATACACATAGTGCACTCATCCATATGTTTAAATAGCACTAAGGTTCTTATACATTACTCACCTAGCCACGTATTTTATCCTCAAAGCCTAGGATGCAAAAACATATTTTGTATGAGGTGATCTATTTTCCCTTTCTTTTTTTAGGAGGTCATTTCAACACACTTTGACTCTACTCTAGAGAATTAAAGTCCTCACAGGAAAGTTCCAACGAAATGGGAAACTAAATCAGTTGGAATAACAAGAACATAAGTAGTGGGCAATGTTAACATTACCTCATATCCCTCATAGGACCTGGGAAGATCAAGACTGACACAGTGTATTTAAAAGGTAAGAGAATGGGGCACCTGGGTGGCTCAGTGGGTTAAAGCCTCTGCTTTCGGCTCAGGTCATGATCCCAGGGTCCTGGGATCGAGCCCCACATCGGGCTCTCTGCTCCGCAGAGAGCCTGCTTCCTCCTCTCTCTCCCTGCCTTCCTCTCTTGCCTACTTGTAATCTCTGTCTGTCAAATAAATAAATAAAATCTTAAAAAATAAATAAATAAAAGGTGAGAGAAGGATTGAAAACAGAACAGAATCTCCTATGTTCAAACAATAAAACACTAGAGATGGCTTTTTAAAAATGCCTCAGTACACAGCACCTCATCTTGCAGTATGATAAGTGCCTAATTAATATTCACTTACTGAACTTGAAAGAAATCAGCTTATAGATCATTTTCTGCCATTTTATCCCATTATGGGACCATCATTATTCGTGCTTCTCAGGCCTTGGAATCAGTGACCAGGAGTCTTTGCTCAACTCTGAAAGTTTGTTAGATGTCAGTGATAGAACTTTAGAGCAAAATCTACCTTGAGAGGAATTCAGCCCCTCTGCGATATTACTCACATGTGACTGTATGGTCTTTGCTTGAAAAACACCAGTAACAGGGAGACTCACTGCAAAGCAGTTCTTTAAATGGAGTGAATCTGCTCTTCAGAACCTGAGCTTTTCAGAAAGTACCTCACAACATCTAACATTTTCTCCTGATTTTTATCTAAGATAGACATTCCCCATTTCCTCTAACAGGAAATATCCCATTTCCTAAACATTCCTTTTTTATGACCATTTATTAAAACAGCCCTACCATTATCTTCATCAGTGCAGAACGAAATTCTGCAGAGGATCTTATATGTCACCAGACTCTTTCACGTGTATCAGTTCATTTAGTCTTCACATGAACACTGTAAAATGAGGTTTCATTATACCTGCTTTACAGAGAAGCAAAATTAAGTTCAAGAGGTTAAATGATATACATATGGCCTCACAAAAGCAGGGCTCAGATCAATACCTCTGACTCCCAAGTGTTTTCCATTACACTTTTAAACCTCAGTCTTTTCACCTATAAAATGGGGGTAATGGTATTTGCCCTTTAAGTCTCAAAGGTTTCTTGTGAATATCAAATGAGATAATGTACAGAATAAAACATAAAAGGCAGGTTTTTACTGCTAATATCATTCATATGCAGAAAATCTATGCTCTTTCAAGTATTTAATTTATGAATATGAGAAGTCCAAGTCACGGGTAATGTGAATGTCATTGCTCTTTGCTTTCAGAATTCAAAGCATATGGCAACTAAATGATCTAGGAATATAAGGAGACTAACCCCTAAAAAGATATGGGAAAGTCATTCATCCTTTGGAGTTTAGAATTCAATTAAGAAAGCACTTTCCTACAAAAATTATTTAATTTTTGCCTATAATAAATGCTTACTACGCTGTCAGCCTTGTAAATTATATTACAGTATGTTATAGATTTTGGTGGACTAGCTTGGAAATTTATTTGACATTTAATAACATAATTCTATGAGGTACTCTGTTCTAGTTCTAGGAAAGAAACTTTGGGACATATCAATTTATAAGAGTCTTTTTTTTCCTTTTGTTAAGGTTTATTAATTTTCTAAGGCATAGTAGGATATTTTAAAATAATTAGTCTTATTTTTCAAGGAGATCAAAGTAGTAGTATATATTCTAGAGCTAGTTGAAAGGAAAACTGACTTTCGATTCAGGTACATTTCACCAAGTACTGCTACAAAAACATCACAATAAGATGAGGATTTCCTTCATTTAACTGTTTTTGAGAAGTATGAATTGTTAACAAGCAAGCAGAAACCTATAATAAACTGGCTCTATTTCTCAATGAAAATGACTTAAGCTAAATTTTGAAAGTGTTTTGTCAAAAATTTGAAAGATACACAAAAGTATGAAGAAACACAACAGACACCCGCATCCCCATCACAAACTTCAACATTATCAATGGCTAATCTTGTTTCAGCTAGGTTTCCCACCAAATACCCTCAACCCCTGATTTTTTTTTTAAGTAGGTTCTACAAATATTACCATGTTATCTGTAAATATTTCATTACATACTCTGAAAGACAGGGACCCACAATATTATCACATCTAAAAAAAATTAATAGTAACTCTTCTTCAATGTCATCAAATGTTCATGTCCTCAATTATTTTTAATATTTTTTTCAGTTCATTTAAATTGAGATCCACATAAGTTCTATCATGTATTGTTTGGTAAGTCATAAGTTTCTTTTAATCAATAGATTCTCCTTCTCCTTATCTTTTTGTTTTCCACTTGCTAACTTCTCATTGAAAACTAGATTGTCTGATAGGGTTTCTCAGTTTGAATTTTGCCAATTACAACCTGGTGGTATAATTTAATGTCCTTCTCTCCTGAATTTCCTGCAAGCTGAGAGTTGGATCTAGAGACATGACCAGGCTTGATGCATTGGGGAAGCTTACTTCACAGGTAGGGTTATATACTTCTGTCAGGAGACATAATAATCACCCTCTACTCCCCCTACATACACCACCAATCCCTTTTTCTTTCTTTTTGTGATGTTTCCAAGTTCCATGATTTATGATGGATCAGTAAATGGTGATATCCTAATTCTAGGATTTCTTTTCGATTGATCAGCTGGAATCTTTTTAAAAAAGAAACTTCCCTTCATCATCTATTTGGTTGCTCTGAGGTAGGGTTCAAAGAAGGAAAAGCAGGATGAATGCTAGATTCTTTTCCCCACTTTATCATCCTGTTTTCAAAGCAATGAGATGGCTCACTAGCATCTTCCAAAAGTAATGCCCAGTTAAATTTCTTGGATTTTTTTTTAAGTATCATTAGGAACTTAGGGATCTAAATGTATTTATTGTTTTTTTCCTTATATTAAGTTCTTACCCTACTGATACTCAAATCAAGCCATCTTTAGCTAGTGGAGCCTATTCAAGTTGCCTCTTGAGTCTTTCTGACATGCCTGATATTTGAGAACTTACTTTCAGTTAGAAGATACTAGAAGTTCTTCTTATACACTGCCTGTACTCACCTGTAATCAGCCACTGCTGGATGGAATCTTGGTTGCTTTTAGTGGGAAATGGTAACTAGAGACCAAAGAATCTGGGTTCTAGGAATGCACTGTCACAGGATTAGTCAATGTTTTTAGGCCTTTCTCAGCAAATAAAGCTAAAAAGTGTTATCTTTTAGGATTAAATTAAATCATTTCATTTTAATTTTCTATTTCAAATCCAGGACTACAGAGTTTTAGGTTAACCTCATCAATCTTGCATCAATATCTTTTTCCTTCACCCAAACTCCCAGTTTTCATGACACCAACAAAACTACTCACTTGATTTACCCTAAAATGCACATAAAACAGTCTCAGTGGTATCAGTACCACACTATCACCAATAGTATGATTGTTGAGAAATTTTAGGATTTTTAAACGTTTTCTTTTGTGTCATTAGGGTATGTCCCAAGAAAGATGTACAATCCAATTACTGTGTTTTAAAGTCTCTTGGAGCCCTTCTTCTTTATGCATTTATGTTACCAACTTATATTCTTCTAAAATTTCCTTTAGAGTTTTAGGGATGGCTTTTAAAAATTATATTCTGTCTTATAATTAAGTAAAATGTATGCTTGTTCCAAAGACAGATCTATAAAATCAGGTAAATTTTTAAAAGTCTGATTTCTATTTTTATTCTATTCATCCTCTTATCGTCCTTTTATATAAACACCATTTAAATTTTCAAATATATTCTAACTACTCTTCAATAAACAGTGGCCTACTACTATTCAAAAACTTTCCTCCCATTTTCTTCACATTATTTTTCTTCACTTTCCCATAGCAATCTGTCATGACTTTTTAGTTTTATGGTTCTTAATTGCAAGCATGCTTCAAAATCAATCTAGTCCTCTACTGATGGACATTTGGGTTGTTTCATTCATTCATGTTACTGACAATACAAATAGTACTAAATTGAATAGTTCTGTGTGTTTGTCCTTTCATTTTTGGCCAATGTCTCACAGAATGAGATAGCCCCATCAAAAGATGAGTGCCCTTGTAATTTTGCCACATTTCCCTCCATGAGGATTTTCATTTTGTGTTCCCAGTATTGTTCGAGACTTCCCTTTTCTGCAGTTTCGCCAGTAGAATATGTTGTCAAACTTCTGGATTTTTGCCAATCTAATAAAATCTAATATGTTTTATTTTGCATTTCTTTCATTGAGTGAGACTGAACATCTTTTCATATGTTTAAGAACTGTTTTGCATTTCTTTTCCTATGAAATATCTGTAGTCCATTTTTCTATAGGGTTGTTAGCCTTTTTTCTTCTGTGTGTGTAGATTTTCATACATGAGGGGTATTAGCCTTTTTCTGTGGTTGAATTTACAGAAAGTTCTCATAGTTATTCTTTTTTAATTTATGATTATTTTTAAACAAAAGGTTTTTTTTTTAATTTCTTTGTAATCAAACTCACCACTCTCTCATTGTTTTTAGATTTTGAGACATAGAAAAATTTTCCTCACTCCCAGTGATGAAAGAATTCAGCACAGTTTTTTTGAACTTATATGGTTTCCTTTTTTAAAAACTCTGATCCACTTGGAATGTGTCATAGTGTCTGATGTGAACGTTAAAATCTTATTTTTTCCTTGTATATATCCTATTAACCCAATACTAATTATAAATTTTACATTTACTAATTTGTGCAGCAACCTTGATTATATTTTCTATTTCCATATGAGATCAGGTCTATTTCTACTGGATTCCAATGGTCTGTCTATTCATGGGTCAGTACCATACTACTTTAACTACAGTACCTTAATAATATGCTGTAGTATCTTAAAGAGCTAATTTCTCCCAAGATTTCTTTTATTTTTCAGGGCTTTCCTAATTATTTTTGTTTCCAAATGAACTTTATAATCAAACTGTCTAGATGAAAACAAAACAGCATCTTATAGTATTTTTATCAAGTTTTATTTTATTGCGTTTATTCATTAATTTAAGGATGACTGATATTTCAATGATATTTAACCTTCTTATCCAAGAATATGGTATATATTTCCATTTGTTTTAGATCACTTTTTTAAATTATGTTCAGTTAGCCAACATATAGTACATCATTAGTTTTTGATATAGTGTTCAACAATTTCTAAGTTACGTATAACACCCAGTGCTCATCACATTTGCCCTCCTTAATACCTATCACCCTGTTACCCCATCCCTCCAACCCCCTCCTTTCTGTAACCCTCAGTTTGTTTCTGGGAGTCCAGAGTCTCATGGTTTTTCTCCCTCTCTGATTTCTTCCCATTCAGTTTTCCCTCCCCTCCCCTGTGGTCCTCTGCACTATTCTTATGTTCCACATATGAGTGAAACCATATGATAAATTGTCTTTCTCTGTCTGACTTATTTCACTTAGCATAATCCCCTTCAGTTCCATCTAGATCACTTTTGAAGTCTCTTTCAAGAGTATTTTACAATTTTTCTCATATAAGTTTTGAACATTTCTTGTTGTCAATGTATTCTTTTTCTATTTTAAATGGACTATTCCCTTCCATAATATAAGTGAATTTGATTGTATATTAAAAAATAATGACCTTTACATAATTCACTGATTTAATAAATTATCTTACTGTTTATAGTAGCTTTTTCATGGATATTTTTGGGTCTTCCTGATATGTAATTGTAACACCCTCAAATAGTTTTATTTCCTTTTTTGTAATTCTTACGCCAAAATTGCATTCTCTTGTCTAACTGCAGTAGCTACTATCTCCAACACAATGTGAAAGAGTTAAAAATTTTAGAGTTTTAAAATAGAGCCAGTGCTTAAATTAATCACACTAATAATTCGAAAAATACTATTTATAATAACAAAATATCAAATTGGCAAGTTAAAAAGTGCTGACCATACCACAGAGTAAAGCAACAGGAAGGCTTATAATGCTGGTGTGGGTAAAATCTATACAGCTAATTTGGACAGCTACCTGGAAGTATCTAATAATATTGAAATGTGACTCTACAGAGGGTAAAGAAGAGAAAAGTTCACACAAACTAACAAAGAGAGATGAATAAGAATGCAAACTGCTGTATTATTTATAATGGGAAGAAACTAAGAACAACTTGAATGTCCACTGAAAGGATAATTAATAAATAAGCTGTGGCATATTTTGACAAAGGAATATTTACAGCAATTAAAATGAACAAGTATCAACATGAAAAAAACTTAAAAAATGTTAAGTGAAAAAAGCAAGTTGAAAAAGATAAATACAACAGGATACCATCTATATGGCATTTAAAAACATGTAAATTCATAACATATAATCTTAGTATTTATATTTAGCAAAAGTATAAAAGTATACATATTTAGTAAAGGTATGCATGGCAATCAATAGTATATAGTCCTATTTATAGAAATAATCATGGCAATGAAAAACACCAAATTCCAGGTACCATATATACTCTGGGGAAGGATAATGGGACAGATTCAGAGGACACTTCAACTGTTTTAATGTTTTATTTTTAAAAATTACCTATCTACCTACCTACCTATCACAAATATGGTAAAATGGTAAGGTGTATTAAAAACTGGGAAGAAAACAGATATTCAGTATATTATTCTCTAATGACTATTCTATAAATTCAAAACAGTTCATAGCAAAAGGCAATTAATTAGATTATAAACTTGGTCAGAACTCTTAGGAAATTAGCTAAAGTACTCGAGAGATTGGCCCCTTGACTGAAGTATAAGATGTGAGGAAAACAAATATTCTCACTGACATAATCAGCAATACAGACAGAACTCTTAAACAGTTAGCTTCAAATACAGATGCATGAATTTGGTAATTGCTCTTCCCTGCTGAGGACATCAGCCAGTGTTCTCCAGAGGTCTCTATGAGTATATAGTGGATACAGGCTCGAGGAGGGGCACCTGGACAGACACAGTCAGCAGAAATAAGATGAAATGACTGTATAAAGCAACGGCATGATCTACTACATGCCATTTCCATTCTTGACAGTTTCTAAACTAGATTATTAATAAAGCTTGAGAAATGTCTTAGATATTTAAGGATAAACATTCAGCACATTGGAACCGAATGTACAAACCAAAACCAGCTATTGCCAGGAAATTAACTGCACGAAAATGGAATCAGACCAAAAGTTCCAGGATTAAGCCCAATACTAAAGTATCACTTTTATCTGGAACAATCGATCCAGAACTCTTAGTGACAAGAGAGTTCACAACACTATACAAAACGGAATTAGAAAGGAAACAGACCTGAATCTTGCCCTCAAGCACCTTATTTCAAAATAACGTATACATCATTTATATATCAGGTTTGTGAAATTCTTTGGCTAAAAAAAGTAAGATGTTAAGTTGTCCGAACAAATACAGAGGAAGCAAGAGCTCCTGTATTGTAAAAAATTACACAGGCCTCTCCCACTTCCGCCCTTCATGGCTGAAGAGCCTCCTTAGCAGTTTAAGGCCCCAGTGTGTTCACCTCAGATCCAGCACATCATTAACCCTTGCCCTCTGGTCTATAAATCTCATTTCTCCAGGAGCCTGTCCAGATAGCCACTTTTTCCTTAGACCAGGACAGCAATTACTCCTATGGGGCGGAAGAGTCAATATTAATGTATTACTTACCTTTAACACAGGCCACTCCATGACATATAGCACACTCACTCATCAGTTAGGAAGGTGCATTTGAGCTACCACTTTTTGCTACAAGAATGCCAACCTCACTTCAGTATTAAAAACTAAAGATCAGCAAACTTTTTCAGACAATAAAGGGTCAGGTAATAAGTATTTTAGGCTCGTTGGACATCTGTATATGGTAAAAGCAGCCATAGACAATGATTATATAAATAGGCGTGGCTATGTTTCAATAAAATTTTATTCACAAACGCAAGGGAGTGGGGGCCAGGTAGGGTGGGAATCTGGACTTGCCCAGCTGGCAAAAAATTGCCCACCCCTGATCTAAAGCAAGCAAGCATACTCTGAAAGAGAACTGTCCCATATGACCATGTTAGTTCTTTTCACTTTTTTAAAACTCAATTCATTCCAGTTTTCATCAGCAAATACACATCAATTACTTATATTTAAGAGATGTTTCCCACAGTGAAAGCTTTCTATTTCTCTGGGTCTCACTGCTCTATCTCCTCTGAACAAAAACAGATTCATAGCCTTTCACAGATTAAGAGCTCTGTTTAGAAGCTGATGCAAGCTTTGAATACTTGCATTAAAAACACATACAAGTAACACATAATTTTTTATCCAATTTCATGGGGTTCATAGAACCCCATGAACTATGCTGGAAGTAAGGGCAAAATGTCTAAGAACCCCAGGTTTCTCTCTTAGCGCTTGAGTTAGTTATCTACTGCTACAAAACCACCTCCAAATTGGGCACCTTAAAAAAACAAACATCAGTTTCTGCGGGACAGGAATCTTGAAACAACTTAGCTGGGTGGCTGTGGTTCAGGCTCTCTCACGGGCCTGTAGTTATCTGAAGGCTGGGCTGGGGCCCCACTGTCCTCATGCTGGCGGCTGGATCCCCTGAGAGTGAGTGAGACACACTGCAAAAAGGAATCCCCTGTGCCTTTTACGACCTACTGTCAGAATTCACCCTCTGTCACATCCACTTTGTTCTAGCCATTAGAAGTGTTTCAGTAGGTCCCACCCACACGCAAGGGACAAGGAAATTAAACTCTACCTCTGAGGGGAGGTAGAGAGGAATAAAGAATTTGTGGGCATATTTTAAAGCCATCACATATCTCCAAGTCACCCAAGGACGCCAAGAAGGTGGGATTTTCTTTAATCTGCCTGTAATACTTCAGCATTCCCAGCACCATGCTTATCAAATAAATACCTGGCACCAATTCATTAACACATGGAGTTAGGCAGGGATCAGGTCGTTTTTTCAAAATAATCCTGTGAATTTGGTAGCATTTCATTTTTAGAAGTATCTAAACAGAATCCTTAGTTATTTAACTTGCACAAATGAATTAAACTCTAAAATAAAGATTGGATAATGATTCCTGAGCTATACTGCCCTGGCTTACGAGTAAATCTTCTTCCCTCCAAAATTTTGGGTTAGGGAGGTTTATACAAGAAGGTAAGAAGACCAAATTTTGTTGGTAACAAAGAGTTATCGTTTTTGAAAATTAAAAAAAAAGAAAAAAGAAAAATAGCATAGCTACCTCTAGCTAATTAAGATTTACCTTCCAAACTGGCTGAATGAAAAGTATCTTCCCCTGAGCATTTCCTGAAATCCCAACTTTTAGAATTTTCCCTTAAGGTTTTTCACCAAGGCTTTGATTATCTATAAACCTGCCAAGCACACAGCCTCAGGAGGTAGAGCTGCCAGGCATAATCAATATGGTCAGAGAGAAGTAGATGTACGTGTCACATTAGTATTAATTAGTGTCACCTGCAAAAGTCCCAAGTGCATCAATAAAAAATTAAGATCTTCATATAAAAGAAAAAGTCAGAAGTTCAAAATTTTCCATTAAATTTTCTTTAGTTTCAATTGATTTCAGTACAAATATGTACAGAGTTTATATAAATATTCCAAGATGTCAAATAAGCCCTCCAACATTTATAGGTCATGTCTCCAAGGTACAGTAATGGGATCTGTAGTTAGTCTGTCTCTGTGAAAACATCTGCATTCTTTAGGGAAGGGAAGATAAAGTAAGAGAAACTGAATTTTCCAATGGAAGTGTGAGCTGGAAACAGGACAATAGCTTTGGGACAGTTGGTTACCTGTCTACCCACTCTCCTCCTTATGGGACCTGGGCACTATAGTGAGTAACACTTGGCCACATACGTGTACTTGGCAGCAGAGATCCAGTAGTGGTAATTCCGCACAGGCCAGCTTATTTCTAGTTACAATCCTGGGAGCCCAGCACACTGGACATAGTCCAGTATGGGCGGCTAGTGTACATCTTGATGCTGTTGGACATATTTTATATTATAAACCATTCTAGGGATTACTTCTATTTGAGTCCTTTACTAAAAACTAACTTTGTCTTTTGGGTATTTTCTGTGCAGTCACCAGAACACATAATACATATACTAGATGAATACCAGATGTAGATGAATTCCATCCTAGACTATATGTTCTACGAAGTTCTTATTCACCAATGTGTACCTACCACCTGACACACTATTAACTGAATGCATGAACAAGCACATAAATTAACAAATCTTCCACCTTACCTATGTGTACAGTAGGCAAGGTTCTTGTGAATGTGTATGTGCTAGCAAAATACAATGCACTATTTAAGGGGCTTAAAACATACTAACCTTAAAACTGTAAATAAATATAAATTCTCTTATGAATTCCCTTCCTTTGGTATACAAGCACTCATGGAAATTATCAACATGTCGCTGCCCTCCTTCGGTCTATACTCCTTGCTGGATATAACCAAGCTATACTTGGCGTACCCTGACACCTACTGGCTGATCGAAAATGTCTTCCGTGGGTGTATATACATTCTCCAATCTCTTTCTTCCCTAAATTCTTAATTTCCAACTTTGTTTCATTTAAGACCAGAAAGTCTCTCTTTCTGTATTCACTCTGCTCCACTGATATATAGGATCTTCTTGTGCAATTTTTCAAAAGTATATTCTTTGAATCTACCGTTCCCTTGAAAAAGGGTTCCATGATCACCTAAGATTCGTATATGCTAAGTACTGTGTATGTTCCTTACTAATTCACCCTGGACTTTACTGTGATTTGGGCAGTACAGCAGTAAAGATGTTTACATACAATTTAATTGAGCCCACTGATTCACAAATTTGTTTATTAACAAAAATGACAATAATAAGCAAAAATTATTGGATAATATGAATCTCCATTAGTATTATTTGACTATAGCATCCTTTTTTGTTCCCACAAAAAACTATTATCTTTTGAAATGCATTTTGGGAAATGAATCCTGCAATTTCCTATCTTAGCTCAGAAAGTCTCCTCTTCAACTTCCTGCCCCCGTTATCTTTCCATCCATTAATTCTCAGATCAAATGCTACCTTCTCTATGGAATCTTCCTTAATTAGAACTAATGCAAAAACTCTTTGTTCATCTCTATCACAGGACAGAGAATGTGTACCTTTTAGAGCTTTTATGTAACTTGTAAGTTTCCAAGATTAAACACTGAAGCTCTGGAAGTAAAAATTCTGTCTCATTTATATTTTTACCTTCTATCTCTAAGCAGAAAGTTTTACTCACAGGAAGCCTAAGTGAATGTCTCTATTGAGCTGAATCTGAGGCTAAGCACCGCATTCATTAAATACTTGTAGCAAAAGAAAACTAAGCCTTCAGTTATAAGACAAACTAAACACAACAGAGCTTGAGATCACACTCTTTAAAACGCTTCTAAGTGTCCCAAAGTCATGGAATTGCATAAAGTTAAGTATATTTACCCCCAAAGATGAGGAAACTAAGGGCCGGATTAGAGGTTATCACTTGGCCTGCCAATGTAGCTAGTCAATGGAAAACGTGGGATGAGAGTCCATGTCTGACTCCAATCCGATACTCTCCCTGTTGTAAAATGTCAGGTATCCTCCTACAACTTCTAGGTGCTCCAAATGTTTCAGGTCATCTCAGTATCAGATGCCCTAACAATCACCCCCAATTACAGATGATGGAATCATTCCCATGACTGACTGACTTCACAGTGAAGTCCCATGCCAGTTAAGTTTATTAAATTTAAGAAATACATTTCTACAACTGCATCATGAAGCCCCATGCCCGACTTTTTCAACTAGAAGATAACACAGTCACTCTAATTTTTCAAGGTTCACTCTATTCTTCTAGTACACATTTACTAGTTATATGTAAAGTGAAATAATAGTTTGCATGCATCTATAAGCATCTGAAGAGCTGTTTAGGTAGAAATTTTGCTAAGGACAAGGCATTTCCTAATGATCTCCTACCCTAAAGTTCTGTTTTCACTACAGTGTTTTTTTAAATACTGACCAAATAATTTCATCAAAGAGGTAAAAAGTGGCTGGTAAGCCAAGAAGGTTTCTCGATGACTAAGGCTGTCACCCCACACTGGGAGAAGAATGGTGTGACTATACAAGCGGCTACTGGAATTAGGTCCAAAGAAGTCCAGGGAAAGCAAATCAGGTAGGAGACCTAAATGAGAACTCAATATGCAGAACGTCGAAAAAATAAAGTATTTGGAAAGAAGCCGAGCATGTGAGTCAAAGGTGCAAAAGAGAGCGAAGGAGGTCAGCCCAATAAGCATTAACAAGGTTAGAAGACATTTGTGAGTACCTGGTGTAAATATAGACTAAAATGGGCTTGGGAGCAGCCAATTAAGACTGGTGCTTGCAACCAGCAAGGGAAGAGAGTAGAGACTGAAATTAGGTTTAGAAACAGAAGCCTAGTTTAGGCTTCATTAGGTAGGTAAAAAGAGTGGATTAGTTAGTCTTACTTGGGGGCTAACAGGAAGAAGCCTTGATGGTATGACGGTATCAATGTGAAGAGTCCAAAAGCAGGGCTTAATAAATAAATCTGTTTCTATTTTTTCTTTTTTCTTTTCTTTTCCTTCCTTTCTTTCTTTTCTTTTTTTTTTTTCTTTTACAGGCAATGTTTTGGTGGCGGTCTGTAAGTATTGACACAAGGACACATAGCAGACATAACCAAGGGTTTAGAAGACAGACCTGTTTTTGAATCCTAAATCTATTACATCTTAGCTGTGCCTCATTGGGCCAGTAACCTTAACTTCTATGAATTGTTCTAACCACAGCACTTTCTCACACATATGTTAAAAGGATTCAATAATATAATGTACTAAAAAGTTTAGAACAAGTCTGATACATAATAAAAGCTCAAAGAGAGTAAATATTATTAGATGATTAAAACCACAATACCTATCCTTAAAGACTTTAAAAAGGAGATATATAGCAAGCTTACAAAAAGAGGATATAGATGCACAGAAAATAAAAAGGTATTACCAAGGAAAAGGAAAGAAGAATGACAGTCTACATAAACCTTATTTGAACCCAAAGACACTTCTATTCAGAAAACTCAGCTATGCCTGAATAACTTTTCAGAGTTAACCTGAACAGCCTAGCACATAAAATGTCAGCTGTGCCTTCCAACCTCCCCCTTTTGGCCTTATCGATTTAGAAACAAACTCCACGATAAAATTAGTAAGGTTAAGTCACTTCACCAGTAAAGGTATCATTATTTTATGTCACTAAAAGGAGAAAAGGAGAAAAATGATGGAAATAAGAGATGCTAAGAAAATAAGAGTTGAAAAAAAAATCCCAGGAACCCACAGGGTTTGTCATAAATTTTTATATATTTATCTTCATATAATTCCCCAGGATGTCAGGAATAGTTTATTAGTCCTGCACAATAGAAGAAAAACCTTTGTAGGTCTGTTAATGAAGATGTTACCCTGTAAGAATATTTATAAACAAAGATATCCAATTCCATACCAATCCCCTTCTTATAGAAATATTATAAAAATAATATGGACATTGGTTGAAATGGAAAGCTTAGAGTCTTACGGGTAATTATACACTCTTAAACACGATGAACTATATATGATCTGCACAGATGAGTATTTGAGAAGCTGTAGAATTCCATTCTGATTGGACATGACAGAAGATGTGTCAGGCATAGAACCAGGCAAGCAAAGCTAAGGTGGTTAAATCAGAGCCAGGCTGTAGAAGAACTCATATAATGATCCAAGGATATAAAAATTGGGGGGAGGCAGAAAGGAAGGGAGTGTTATGAGTGGGGATGGCCAGGCTGACTACAGAATGAACGTAGGCTGGATTACAGAGTTCTGGCAAGCTCAAGAGATGCCCATAACTGCCACATGAAGAGTAATGGAACACCTGAACTAGGCTGGCAACAATACTAAAGGAAAAATGAATAGATATGAAGAGATTTTCAAAGAACACTGCACATGATCTCCTAACTGGCTGGAAGTAGGGAAATTAGAAAACAATTAATGGCCACCTTCAGGATCTGAGCCTGGGTGACTAGGAGAATTATGATACCACTGATTGATACAAATGGGAGGAAAACATATGTTCACCATATGAATTATGAATTCATATGAATGAATTTAATGAATTTCTTCCACCTTGCACATAGTGAATTTGAGAAGCCAGTGGGATATCTGGCAGAGATAACCTGGAATTAAGATGGAGATATAAGCAAAGAACTTAGTGAAAGTTAGGTCTGAAAATGAAGACTTGAAAGGTTTTATTTACTCAATAGAAATTAGAGTTTCTACCATGAAATCAGATGAGCTTTAGCAAAAGGGAAAAAGAAGTCAGGGACACGGTTGTCACGCTATAGGAAAAAGTAGAAATGGCAAGGGAGGAAGGGAAGAGGTCAAAACAAAGGAAAGGGAGGAAGGTCAAATAAGCCAGAAGAAAACCAGGAAAATGCCATGGCAAATATGTCCAAGAAGAAATGGTGAATAAGGATGAATGCTCAGGATTGAGAAAAAGTAAATGATTTTGCTTACCAGGTGACTACATGAGATCTTTGGATCATCAGCTTCAGTGACTAAACTAAAAGCATAGGTGGACTTGTTAGAAGATCTCCTTAAACACGACACAAAAGTAAAAGCCTGCAAATTCTAATTTTACTTTTGACAGGATCCAATTATGATAGGATCCTAATTTTGATAGGATCAAATATGTCACAAGACATCATAAGCCAAGTTTAAAAGTAAGCTACAGGCTGGAAAAAATATTTCCAACAGATAAAAGACTAAGATTCACAATCTGTAAGAAATCCTAATACCAAACACAGGTGCACACAAGTGCCCACGCACACGCGTGTGCGAGCACACACACACACACACACTCTCTCACACATTCGGAACACATATTTAAGTATGCGAAATAACACGAACAGGCTTTTCCCGAAAGAGAAAACTCAAATGGCTGGTAAACATAAACAAAGATGTTCAACCACACTAAGGAAAATACTCATTTAAAAAAGATGCAGTTCTATCATATTGGCCAAAATTAGTAAACCTGATGGCATCAAACACTGGAATAGGTATGAGGAGAAGGGTAAAAGTGCCAAAGAGAATAGCCCCTGGGAGAACAACTAGACAATATCTATTAAAATTTAAAATATCAATAGTAAGGGCCACTCCCACTCTCTAATAAAAAGAACCAGGGCTCCTTGGTTGGCAGATTCTAGGGCTGGGGCAGGGGAAAATAAGTCTGGGGCATTCCGCAGTATTGGGAAGTTAGAAGGGTGATCAAAAATTAAAAGTACAGGGGCATGTCAAAGGGACACAGGAGCTAGCCTAAAAGAACTCAAAGGCCAAAACTGGAACAATTTGAACAAAATAAATTAATAACAAACATATAAATAATGAAATATATAACATGGTGTTGGATTATAACCCGAGGTAGAAAATAAATATATATGAGTCCATCAGATAAAAATAACTGAATAAATAAATAGAAGAAACAAATCTTCCTTATGTAAAAATTCCAAATAACATATATAGGTAATACCCCTTTTTTAGGAGATGGGGCTTACCTTTCCCCCTCCCCTTTGAGTATGGGCTGGACTCTGACTTGACTCCAGAGAACAGAATATGGAAAAGAAACAACAGTCACTTCACAGTGAAAAACTGTCCAACACCACCTTAGCTAAGTGATCACAGCGTGCATCACCAGTGGTGGCTGTGGATAGCCTGTACCCCCTGATATAATATGATGGTATTCCCCAAACCCATCATCTCAGTCTAACCAGGAGGAAAATAGCAGATAAACCCAAATTAAAAGACATTCTAGAGAATCTCTAACCAGTCCCTCTGGAAAATAAGGAAGGTCTACAAAACTATTCAAGACCAGAGGAGACAAAGAAGACACAATGAATGAATGCAATGTAGCATCATGGATGGGATCCTGGAACAAAAAGGAACATGAGTAGAAGACGTGGTGAAATCCCAAGAAAGCTTGGGATTTAGTGACTATGAATGCACCAATGTTTGGTTTTTTAGTTTTGAAAAAGGTGCCAGGGTGATTTAAGGTAATGTGAGGCAAACCTGGAACTGGGTGAAGGGTTCATACACAGGAGCCATCTGTCCTATCTTTGCAACTCTGCTTTAATCTAAAACTAACCCAAATAAAACACTTATTTAAAAAATGTAAAAGAAATATATCCCAGGAGCAGCAACTCCACTTCTTCCCATCCACCTTAAACAAGTCCTGGCAGAACAGCTTGGGGAGGGTGTGCAAGGGTCTTCACTGCAGAATTGTTAGAATCAGGGAAAAAAATGTAAAAACTGCAACAGAATGACACAAGAAACCATGGACTACCTACATTATGAAACAGCTTACGGCTATGAAAAATGAACTAAATCTATATGTACTGAGAAGATATAATGCTGAATGAAAAAACAGACTGTGGGAGGGTACTACGATATATGATGAGAAAAAGGAAAAGATACACAAAAGCTAACACACTAAAGGTACACAAAATATAACACACAGAACATTTCTTTTTTTTTTTTTTAATTTATTTATTTGTCAGAGAGAGGGAGAGAGAACGAGCAAGCACAGGCAGACAGAGAGGCAGGCAGAGGCAGAGGGAGAAGCAGGCTCCCTGCCGAGCAAGAAGCCCGATGTGGGACTCGATCCCAGGACGCTGGGATCATGACCTGAGCCGAAGGCAGCTGCTTAACCAACTGAGCCACCCAGGCGTCCCTACACAGAACATTCCTATAGACACTCCTAGGGGCATTTATATACATATGTCTATGTTGAGATCAACAGTGGTTACAGAGGTGACTTCTATAGGGGGAACTGGAAATTGAGATGGTGGCCAAGGGGACTTGAGCTTTATTCCGTGATCTTGAAGTTGTTTTATGAGGAGAATGCCTTCATCATTTACCTGGGGGAGCTATGAGTGATTACTTTTTTTAAGGTAGGGAGATAATTTTCCTCTAACACAGGCGATAAAATGGCTAGCCTGAGGTTCTGGCAGTTGCTGTGATGCAGGGATGTAGAGGACATCCCATGGAGACCGGCAGTATTGCAGGAGGCCCTGGGCCTGAAGCCCTACCTAGATCCCTGAGACAAGCACTTACTTGTACAGTAGATGTTACAATAGTGGCCAGCCTTAACAATGGAGAGGCCAATGACAGAAGTTCAATGTATCTTGTTTCCAATTGAGGTACAAGTACCGGGAGGGCTCCAGGCTCCTAAAGCCATCTGATTTAAATTAAAAAAAAAAAAAAAAAAATTCCAAGTGCTACTGAAACTGACTTCTTCCCTCTACTCCAACTGACCTCAGAATCAAAGGTTCATTTTTCACTCTCAATGACTGGAATAAAAGCAGAACCAACCAGGACCACTGAAGTTGCTTTAGATAACAATGTCAAACTGAAATTCTGGCAGATATGGAAGATTAAGCACCCTTTCTATGATACTCATTATCTTACATTAAGCCAATAAATTTCCTTATAAATTGGGATTACAAAAATCTTATCTTACAAAAATCTTATGGAAAATCTTGAAGAAAATTTAACTCAGAGCATATATTTAAGTAAGTGCTTAAAGCTCCACTTAAAGTAATACAGTTTTCCTTAATATATTTAAAAGGGGTCACTTCCCATCAGTAATCTGGTATTTTTAAAATAACATTTGATAGGCTTTAGCTATACAATTAAAAGTAAATTTCTCCCCTACTGCAGCTACGTTTAGTAGCTGAGAAGCCAAGGTCCTTTTCCAACTCTTAGTCTTTGTTCAAACAGGCCACGTAGATTCTGTAGCCCATCATTTTAATGACACAAAATAACACGATACCCTTTGCATCAAGACAATAAACCTTGAATCTTGCTGACCCCAACTGTGCTTTCTGTGCTGATACTCCGATCAATGATACACTGGCCGAAGTCACACTGTAAGTCCACAACCGCAAGCTTCAACAGGCAATGAACAATGCCTACCAATCCCACACATCTCTAGTCGTCTCACTCACCTCCTCCCTAAATGACCATTTTCAATCTCCTCCATTCTCCTCAAACTTCCAACTGTCCATTACACCCACCCTTTTTCCTCTTATGCCTCTTCCCCCATCACTCCGACTTGACAGATAAAATAGAAGCCATCACAGGACGAGTGTTCCATGGTCCCCAAACCTAGTATGCAAAGCTGTTCATCCACTCCAATTCTGATCTTCCCTCCTGTTACAGAAAGGTTCCTAACGTTGCTAAGGTTCCTAAGGTTAGTTGTTACACCTGAGCTGGAGATACCAGCCCCTCCCGCACTGTCGGAATGAACCACCACTTATTTCTCATGTGTAATCAACCTCTTCTTTTCAACAGGCTCTTTGTTGTTGGCTTTTTAACAGGCTCAAGAGGGCCTAACCCCATCTGCCTCACTTTGGTCAGCTCCCCATCCACTTCCTATCGCACCTTCCCTTCAAAGCCAAACTTCTTGAAACAGTCGTCTCTGTCACATCACCTTCCACTCACTGCTCACCCATTCCAGTCCAGCTTCCAGCTCTGTCACCTGACAAAACCATCCCTGCTAAGATCACTGATGACTGTTTCAATCTATATCCAATACACGTTTTACACTCAACATTTTATCTGACCTCTCAGCAGCATCTGACCACTTCTTCCTTCTGAAAATACTTTGTTCTTCCCTCAGCTTCTATGGAACAGTACTCTGTTGTTTTCCTCCTACCTCTCTGCTGCTTCTTTAGCGCCTTTCTAGGCTCATCCTCCTTTCTCTGGCCCATAAATGTGGGTAGTTCTTCACAGCTCAGTCCTTCCATCCTCTTTTCCTAAACAATCCCACCTGTCCTTTCCTAAACAATCCACCTTCAATTATGACCAAAATGCAGATAACTCACAAATTTAATAACACAGCCCAAACCTTTCATCGGAACTCCAGATCTATATATAACTTTCTATTTGTTATTTCCTCTTGAATGACTCAAATGGTAACTCAAACTCAACACATATAAAACCAGACCTCATGATCTTCTCCCAAAACTTGATCTTCTTCCAATGTTATCTACCCCAATAAATAGTGGTTTGGTTCCAAAATCCAATCAATCACAAACACTGCAATATTACTATAGTATCTCTCAAATCTATCTCAGCTGCCATCATCCACTATAGTTATTTCTCTTGGGCTTCTGCAATAGCCTCCTATCTCATCTACCACATCCAACTGTTTCCTGGTTGGCAGCCAGAATAATCTTTCTGAAGCATAAATTAAACCATCTCACCCTGGACAAAACATTTAATAGATTCTTATTTTTCTTAGGATAAACACAAAGACAAGCTCTTTAAAATGCCTCTAAGATCCTGAGTTGGTCTAGCTCCTCCTGTCCCCATTTCTCACTCTCTCCAGTGTAGCCACTTTGGTGTTCTTACCATCTCTTGCCCTCACTATGCTCTCTCCCACCACAGGTCATTCTGTATTGCTTTCTTATGGGCAAGCCCACAGCCTCTTTCACATAGTTTGCTTGTTCTCATCTTTCAGACAGTAGTCAAGCATCAGTTCTTCCTGGAGTCCTATTCTAACCTGGCTGGTCTCCTTATGATTTGCTCTCCTAGCACTATATAGTTCTTCTTTCTAGCACTGATCATTTATATGTCTTTCCCACAGACTCTACTAAGATCTGTGATGCAAGGCATCAGATCTCTTTTAGCTCAATTTTCTATTTCTAGTACCTAGCTCTGTAGTATGAATTTAATATCTGTTGAATCAATGAACAAATGACCATCTTTAACACCTGAGGTTGAATACTTTTTTATTTAATGTCCAAATTCAATGGGCTCTTGAAATTCAGTCTCTCCTGTCTGGTACCACTGTAAATGCTTTCTTCCCTTTATATCTAAATTATCTAAAACAGCCCTGGAAGATGAATCCCTAGCTCTAGTTGCTCTCTGATTCACCCTATTATGTAAAGCTGACAGGATACTGGGGCAACATCTTTTTATGGGCAATCAAAATGGTAATAGGAAAGGAGACCACGTTAGAAAAAAAGAGACTGCACAAGGAAAAGGAAGCTTGAAACCATTCCATTTGAGGCTATTAAGCTTGGAGAAGAGAAAATCTAGGACTGAATGTCAAATTATCTGAATACTTAAAGAGCTGTCATATTCAAGAATCAACAGATTGATTTTTGGTAGCTCTGGATAAGAGTTTCTGGGAAACAGATCTCAGCTCAGTAAAAGAAAGACCATCCAGTCGATTAGAACTATCTCAATGTTGCCAGTCTTGTTGAGTAGTGACTTTGCCACAACCCAGCGAATTCAAGCCCAGTTTGGTGAAATGCTCAGTAGAGAGAACACTGGTTCTCAAACATTTTTGTATCAGCTCTGGAACCCTTTCTTCAAACAAAAGCTTTTGATGAGACCCTCACTGCCACACAGATAAATGGGAGCATCTCTACGGGCAGATGACTGCCACCCTCCACTTCCCACTCAGCCCCTCTGCAAGCCACCTGCCATTGCACTGGCAACAGCCTACTGGAGTTCCCTACATGAAAACATGCATGCTTTCAGGGCACCTGGGTGGCTCAGTCAGTTAAGTGTCTGCCTACAGCTCAGGTCATGATCTCAGGGTCCTGGGATCAGGCCCCACATTGGGTTCCCTGAACAAGGAGTCTGCTTCTCCCTCTGCCCCTCCCGCCTGCTTGTGCACTTTTTCTCTCTCGCTCTCAAAAAATAAATAGTCCTAAAAAAAGAAAGAAAGAAAGAAAAAAGGAAAGAAAAAACATGCATGCTTTCCCTGCCCAGCCCTCTGCAGCTTTTACTGGCGTAGGGGTGGAGTGGAGGAAACTACTTCTTAACTCTTTTCTATTTTCTTTGATTCAGCTAATGAATATGATTTTCCATGAAAACCCTTCCGGCATGTAAGTAGATTTTGCTCTTTTTAAAGAACTTGTCTTTGCACATGTTACCTTAACTTTACTATAAATTTCTTTATGGCAGTAATCTTTGGTCTCCTGCTTTGGAATCACATACAATACCAAGTATAGTAGGAGGCAATAGAAAAGAGGAAAGAAAAACCCAAACCCTTCTGTGTGAAAAGTGAAGACCACTACTTCAGGTTGGACTCATAAAAATACCTAACACATGTTTAGAAAACACAGGAAAGTGAAGTAACAATTTCATATTCACATTTTCCATCCTGCTTTAGACAATCCCAGTCCCCTTGCCCTTTCTGCCCCTACAGCTTATGATTATACTTATCTTACATTCTTGCATCAGAAGAGGGAAACCAGATTCCTTCCCGAAAGTGATTCCAAGAGATGAATTGCATTCCACAGGTAAAACCTGTTTTGACTAGAAACTCGAGGAAAAAGCTCACTTTTATTATATGTCACAGTCTTATTTCCTGTATCTTCTTTAATGATATAAATTCATGGATAAGAATTCCAAATAAAATAAGTTTGAATTTAGGCCACTGTACTTACACAGTATAATTTTCCAATTACAAATTAAGGAAGCACGTGCTCAACTTGCTTGGTAATGAAGAACAACTTCTAGATGGGTACATCTAGGTGGTAATATGGTATTAGCAGACAAATGTATAAAAAGTACTTGCCAAAGAAGCATTTTTCTTTTCCCAGAGGTATTTGATAACTTTGCTGTATTTTTTAGATTAATTTCCTTTCAATGGATTCCTGTTCTAAGAAGCTAAGGCACTGACTTCTGAAAAAAATCACATTTGTATCCTTAAATTCTGATCTAGAAGATCAGATATGAACATACTATAAATCAGAAGTTTCCACTGCTGATGTTACATATTAAGATACATAAATATTTACTGAATATAGTATAGTAAGCAATATATTTTGGGGAGTAATCAAAATGTTGACACATTCTAAACTACCAAAGGAACTGTTCTTGAGGAAGAGTATACATTTACAGTGACATTTTCAGATCTCCTAAAATTTTATGGTGAAGGACTACATAATATAATGATAAAGAAGTGAATTTGGAATCAGGACAACCTGGCTCAAATTCTGGCTCTATCACCAACTATAAAAGTGACTAATTATTTCTCTAAGTAAGCCTCAGTTTTCCTCACTTATAAAATCTAAGACTTGGACATTTATACCTGAACTCTAAATTAATCCTATTCTGCAAAAGGAATGCCCCTAATTAGAGTGCACTGACAATGTCAGCCTGTGACTTCTATGTGGGGACACAGAAGACACTTTAAATGGTTTAATAAAGTGCTCTTTAGGGATTGGTAACACAAATATATTCTTTGCTCATTCATTCATCCATTCATTCTAGCATAGTATTCTGACACTATCCAAATGAATTCATCTGAAGTGTTTTAGTAAGTCATATAATTATTAAATGACAGGTCTTAGGTATTTTGCTGAATATAAAATTAGCATAAATTAACATTTGCTTTATGTTTTCATCAATCAAAAAGGACAAATTCCTCTAAATCTCCTCAAAATCACCTAATTTAACCTTAGGCAATGATAGTGACTGACACGTCAGATAGGGCACCTCAATTAAGCAAACTTTAACAATGATTTTATGAATACACAGGCAACGAAGCAAAAATAAATGGAACTGCATTAAACTTAAAAGATTCTGTGCATCAAAAGACACAATCAACAGATGCAATAAAAAATCATAATCTATGGACTAAGAAAAGATATTTCTTAATAATATTAAAATTAAAAATATTTCTTCATAATCTACGGACTAAGAAAAAATAAGGGGTGCCTGGGTGGCTCAGTCGGTTAAGCATCTAACTTCAGCTCAGGTCATGATCTCAGGGTCCTGGGATCAAGTCCCACGTCAAGCACTGTGCCCAGAGGAGAGTCTGTTTCTCCCTCTTCCTCTGCTCCTCCCCTACCCCCTGCTTATGTACTCACTTGTACTCATAAATAATTGAAATTAAAAAAAAAATAAAATCCTTATAAAAAAACAGAAAATGATTAAGTATATGTGAGAATGTGGAGAAATTAGAAGAGCTCTTAGTGGGAACATAAAATGCTGCAACTACCATGGAAAACAGTGTGGAGGTTCCTCAAAAAATTAAAAATAGAACTACTATTTGATCCAGTAATCACACCTCTGGGTATATCTCTGAAAGCAGGATATCAGAAAGATATTTGCACACCCAAGTTCAAAGCAGCACTATTCATAATACACAAAAAGCAGCCCAAATGTCCACTGACGATGAATGGATTAACAAAAAGTCACACACACACACACACACACACACAATGCAGTAGCATTCAGCCTTGAAAAGAGAGGCAATCTTGTTACATGCTACAACACAGAGGAACGATCTTAAGGACATTATGCTACGTGAAATAAGCCAGTTACACAAAGACAATACTCCGTGATTCCACTTACATAAAGTATCTAAAGTAGTCAGTGTTGTGAACCGAAATGTGCTCCCCCAAAATTCTTATGTTGAATATGAACTAGAGTTAGGGCTCTAGCCCCCAAAGGGGTATTTGGAGATAGGGCCTTTCAAAAAATACTTAGTTAAATGAGGTCATAAGAATGGGCTCTACTCAGAACTGCTGTCCTCATCAAAAGAGGAAGAGAAGCAAGATCTCCTCCCCGTCTCTACTGCTTCCTCATCTACTCTCTCTTTGCTCTCACAGAAAGAAGGGGCATGTGAGGACAGGGAGATGGTGGCTGTCTGTAAGCCAGGAAGAGAGGCCTCACTAAAAACCAGTCTTGATGGCACCTTGATCCTGGACTTCCAGCCTCCAGAACTTTTGAGAAAATAAGTTTCTGATTTTTAAATCATCCCGTCTTTGGCATTTTAGAAACAGTATTTACCAAGACAGAACCAACAAAGGAAAACTTAGTTAGTTTACAAATTATAGTCTCTAAATTCACCAAAACCAGCAGTGAGTATAACATATCATCATTTCCTCCTCAATATATTTTGCCAGAAAATGCTTCTACTAAATTGTGGAACACAGAATAGTTCTCAGTTCAAATTCTCCAGATTTTTTAATCACATATTTTATCTTTCAAAAAAAAGGGAAGAGCTACTACCAGTACTCGGACTCATTTAACTTAAATAATGAAGAGAATTCAATTCAGCTTTTTTAAAAACCCACTTTTTTATACTTAGTGATGACATTCCTATAAGTTCTTTTCTCTTAAAAACATAAGAACAAAGGACTTGAAACCTATAAAATTCTTCATCATTCCTTACTACAAATAAATCTATTTTTCATGTTTCCCTAAGAGAAAATGAGAGAAGTATAACAATAATCATATAATATTTGTACTTAACCAGTTTACTCTAATTAAACTGGGGGATTACAGAGGTTAGTAGCCATGGTACAGTAAAACTTCTCTTATTTGCTGGCCTAAATAAAATTTCAAGAAAATTGCGGGCTGTGACACCAGAGAGAAGGGTAGACACAGCTTGATTTCAAGAGATAGACTAGGACAGGGTTTTTCAACTTTGGCACTACTGGCATTTTGGGCTGGATAATTCTTTGTTATAGAGGCTCTCTGAGGCATTGTAGGATATTTAAGAGTATCCTGGGCTTAACAGTCACATGAAAAAGTGCTCAACATCCCCTGATGTCAGGGAAATACAAATCAAAACCACAGTAAGATACCACCTCACACCAGTCAAAATGAATAAAATTAACCAGTCAGGAAATGACAGACTTTGATGAGGATGTGGAGAAAGAAGAACCCTCCTACACTGTTGGTGGGAATGCAAGCTGGTGCAGCCACTCTGGAAGACAGTATGGAGGTTCCTCAAAAAGTTGAAAATAGAGCTACCCTATGACCCAGCAATCGCTCTACTGGGTTTTTACCCTAAAGATACAAATGTAGTGATCTGAAGGGGCACGTGCACCCCAATGTTTATAGCAGCAATGTCCACAATAGCCAAACTATGGAAAGAACCTAGATGTCCATCAACAGATGAATGGATAAAGAAGATGTTTTATTTACATATATGTATGTATGTATGTGTGTGCGTATGTATATATATGTATGTGTGTGTGTGAATACTATGTAGCCATCAAAAATGAAATACTGCCATTTGCAATGACATGTATGGA
This sequence comes from Mellivora capensis, assembly GCA_004024625.1. NCBI lineage: Eukaryota > Metazoa > Chordata > Mammalia > Carnivora > Mustelidae > Mellivora > Mellivora capensis. The sequence continues at coordinate 32,572 of PISX010007997.1, read as the reverse complement.
TCTAGAGGGTGTTATGCTAAGTGAAATAAGCCAATCAGAGAAAGACAATTATCATATCTCTCTGATATGAGGAATTTGAGAGGCAGGGTGAGGGGTCGGGGGGGGGAAGGGAGGGGAAAAATCAAACAAGATGGGACTGGGGAGGGAGACAAACCATGAGAGACTCTTAATTTTAGGAAGCAAACTGAGGGTTGCTGGGGGATCAGTGGGGAGAGGGATTGGGTGGCTGGGTTATGGACTTTGGGGAGGGTATGTGCTACGGTGAGTGCTGTTGATGATTCACAGACCTGTACCTCTGAAGTAAATAATATATTATATGCTAATAAAAAAAAGCCCCCCCCCCCAAAAAAAAGAGTATCCTGGGCTTTACCTACTAGATTCCAATAGCACCTCAAGTTGTAACAATCAAAAATGACCCAGACATTGACAAATATCCCCTAGTGGCAAAATTACTCCAGTGGAGAGAATATGAGGTCATGGATGAATTGATGAATTAGCACGATTAAACTGCAGAAATTAACTTAGGTTAATGTTAAAAGTTAACATTTAGGATCTAAACTCGGATATGTAAACTAAACAAGTAAGTTGTAGGATAACTGTGGGCAGGGGGTAGGGGGATAAAAAACAATAGACTTCAAAATGTTAAGAGACATGTGTGCCTATTACTAGAAAGAAAGAACATTCTAAATATATTACCGGCCACTTTTTGTGTGTGCTCAAGGAACTAAAACCATAGTTACATTTGCTATTTTCCTCTTTTAGATTGCCATCTGGCAATCCATACTTCCACTAAAAAAATAAAAAATAAAAAAAATGAAATTGCAGTCAATTGGACTAAAATAGTTAATGTACCACCCCAGGTACCAAAAATATGCCAGGGAGTCTATAGTTTAGTCAGTAATGCCCCCAAAGAAAGAAACTAATGTCTCTTAAACATCAATGTCCTTAAAGACAAAAGCAAGTAACTCACAGGATACTTACCCAATATATGAAGTTCCTTTACTACCTTTGGGGGATACAAAGTCAACCAATAGTAAAAGAAAAGGCAAAACAAAAAAAAGTTACATACAACAGGCAAACTGAACTCATCAAACTCATTTATTATGACCCCAAGACATAACATACAAAGTTTTGAAAAAAAGTCCACTAATCAAATACAGCAGAACACAACTGACTATAGTCATTGTATTTCCAATGTCACAGGGATTTGTTAAGAATGAGTGAAATAATGAGACAGTACACTGAATCCCTGTCACTCTCTAGAGAGGCAGTGTAAAGATTTTTCACAATAATGAATATAGGTTCACCACTGTAACTTAATCTACTACCAATTCCCTTTCCTTAGCACCCAAAAGCTGTCAAAAAACAAACTGGCACATCCAAACTGGTATGTCTTTTGAGTTCTCTTTCATGAATCCATAAAAGCAGACTATGGTAACAAGAGCCTACAGTCACCAAAGATGAATAGTATTTACCAAATATAAAAATGAGCAGAAAACTATGAACCATTCACTTAACAAATGTTTTGTTAAATGTGACCATAAATTGTATATATTGAGCACTTCTACAAGAACTCATCTAGGGGCACCTAAGTCGCTCAGTCAGTTGAGCGTCTGCCTTAGGCTCAGGTCATGATACCAGAGTCTTGGGATTGAGCCCCGCATTCTGCTCCCTGCTCAGCGGGGAACCTGCTACTCCCCCTGCTTATGCTCCCTCTCTCTCAGAAAAAAAAAAAAAAAAAAAATCTTAAAAAACAAAAAGAAGAAGAAGAAGAAGAACTCATCTAGGTGTAGTAATGAGCAAGATAGATGAGGTCCTGATTCACATCAAGTATACATCCAAGCCCAGGAATTCTAGTGGAAGCATCAAACATTTGGGAAAAGCAATACCATGAAACGAAGTATCAAACACAAAGAATCTTTCAAAGAGAACAGAGTTAACACCCAAAGGAAAGAGTTAATGGAGAAAACACAAGATTTGAAGCATCACTACTATTCTCAGATATTGAGGGAATACTTCATTTGTAAGATAAGAACAGACTGCGACAGGAGAAAATCCTGAATAAACACTAACATTTAGATATATGTGGATGAAATCTAATAAAAACAAAGATAAAAAGAAATCCTATAGGTTTTCAGAGAGATATAAGAGATTAACAGGTATTCAAGGACTGGCTACAGTTCAACTTTAAAAGAACTACGTAAGGGCATATTTTATCAAAGCAAAAATGAAACAAAGACCATAAAGTGAAAAACAAAGGGCAAAAAGATACATATATAACACTATTTATAAAATATTTATAAATATTTTAAAAACATCAAATATTTCATGGAAACAGACATACAATAAATATAAATAAAAATAGACATACAATAAAAATATAAAGACATTTATGGCCGCCATACATGAGTGTAAGAGGGAACAAAATGGGACCGCTAGCAGCAGAATCATAAATGACCTCAACACAGAGGAGAGTGCATGAGACAGGGGAGAAAGAAGAAATGTGAAACTTTATTAAGAGTCTCTTCTTGCTCCTGTGAAGAGTGTGGATACTAGTTAAATCTAGAAATTAATTTAAAAAAAAGAAGTTTAAATACATATGTTAGAAGTTTCAGGTTAGCCACTAAAAATCATCTTGAAATATTTTTTTACTTCCAAATCATCAAGAAATGATATAGAGAAGACAACCAGTGTAAAAGACCATAGACTAAGTTCAACTAAATCAATAGTCACAGTAAGTGTGGGTTAAATTCACGTTTACAATAGACTGCCATATTGGAGTTTGTTTTCACCTGTTTTTTGTTTGTTTTTTAATGGACCATTTATATTTGCTTTATTCCAACACCCACCAAATATCTATATCTTTGGCTAATTCTTTATTTTTTGGCACTTATTAGTTTTTTTTAAGATTTAAATTTAATTAATTAACCCATAATATATTATTGTTTCAGGGATATAGGTCTTATATTATATATATAATAAATATAGTCTTATATTATACCCAGTGCTCATAACATCACATGCCCTCCTTAATGTCCATCACCCAGTTACCCCATCCCCCCACCCACCACCCCTCCAGCAACCCTCATTTTGTTTCCATAATTAAGAGTCTCTTATTTTTTTTTTTTCTTCTCTCTCTGGTTTCATCTTGTTTCATTTTTTTTCCTCTCTTCCCCTATGATCTTCTGCCTTGTTTCTTAAATTCCACATATCAGTGAGATCATATGATAATTGTCTTTCTCTGAATTCACCTGTTTGGTTTTTTTTTAATTTTTTAATTTAGTAGGCTGCACACAATGTAGGGCTTGAACTCAGGATCCTAAGATCAAGAGTCATATGCTCTACTGACTGAGCCAGCCAGGTGTCCCAGTCAGTTTCAAAATATCCACCCACACGGTTTATAAGGTACATGTTAGCAAGACACATACCTAAGACAAAATAACACAGGACAGCTGTAAAAAAAGAAGTGGAAAAACATTCCCTTTTTCCATGGGGCTTATATTTCAAGACCCCCCAGTGGATACCTGAAACCCCAGAGAGTACCCAATCCTATATATATTATGTTTTTTTCCTATACATACATACCTATGATAAGGTTTAATTTATAAATCAGGCATGGTTAGAGATTAACAATAACTAGTAATAAAATAGAACAATTACAATGATATGTAAATGTGATCTCTTTCTCTCTCAAAATACCTTCTTGTACTGAACTCACCCTTCTTACGATGGTGATGATGTGAAATGACAAAATACCTATGTGATGAGATGAAGTGAGGTGAGTGATGGAGACATCGTGACCTAGCTAGCTACGACTGACCCTCTGACCATACATCAGGATGAGGGTCATCTGCTTGTGGATGGCAGATAGCACAGGTGAGAAACCACAGAACATGAAATTGCAGGTAAAAAGGAACTACTGTACACCAAATTAGTAATTTAAAAAAAAGGAAAGTAAATAACATTAGGCAAACTGGAATTAAATGCATCAAATGGAAGGAGAGCAAAATCTCTCATGGATAAAATATGCAATTAGTCAACATGTCATGGCACAAACATTTATGTACCTAAAAACAGCTTCAAAATATATAATGCAAAAACTGATACCAAAATCAGAACAAAAAAACTTCTATAATCATAGTGTGATTTAACATACCCCTCTCAAAAATGCACATTTCAAAGGAATAAAAAATGTGAAAGGTTTTAATAAGCTTCACTATGTAAGTCTAAATATACAAAAGTACACACAAGCACAAACACACACAATAGAGGATACGAGCAACCAATAGCTTAAAACGTGACTATGTATTAGGCCACACATGCAACGAAGTCCCCAAAGCATCAAAGCATAAGTGACAGTCTCTGATCATACCTCAGAACAACACAAGGGTAATCATTTAGACTGGCATCAGATGGGCAAAAATCTAAATGGCAGTTTGTGAGGCTTCAGGGAAGTGGCATTTATAGAAACTTTAGGTAGGAGTATAAATGGCCAATGCCTTTTTTACACAGTAAGTTGATACTATCTATCAAAATTTTAAAGCCATACCTTTGCCGCAGCAATTCTTCTTCTAGAAATCCCTCATGAAATAAGTACACATAATTACAGAACAAATCTGTGTAACAACACAGCAAATGCTAATTATAGCAGGAAAATAGTAGTAACCCAAGAATCTAACAACAGAAAAATAGTTAAATTATTTATAGTATATCCATTTTATAAAATGCCAAGCACTGACATGGAAAGAATCTCCAAGACTCTACAGTGTTGCTTTTTTTTTTAAGTGTAAAAAATACATCTGTATCATTCAAATTATGTTAAGATAAAAAATAAATAGAAAAAGGAGTTGAAGAATACACAATGGACTTTTACTTCCAGAGAGGGACATGGTGGAGAACTTTTATATTTTACTTTATACATGTCTCAACTGTTTGAATATTTTATGATTTGTACTGCTTGTACAATCCAAAAGAGAAAAGAGCAATTTTTCAAAATTTCTTATTTACTCCCCAGAAAAAGACTGGGATCTTCCTGTTCTTATTACAAATTTGATCAAACTCATTGGAGAGAAAAGAACAAGGGTACACTTCCAACTGTTCCCTCTGCCAGAACACTGTTCTCTCAGATAAGGCTCACTCCTTCACTTCCTTCGAGTTTTCCACTTAAATATCATCTTATCTGAGAAAACTTCCTTGACTTTTCAATATAAAATGACAACCTCCCACACCTATTCTACTGCCCCCCCAACTACTTTGCCTTGCTTTCTATTTCACTGGAGTACTTTCAACACCTGTGTCTTAGTGTCCCTATCTCTAAAATGAGGGGGATAACAGTATTGATCCCACAGGGTTGATGCTAGGCTTCAGTAGCATTCAGTAGCATTCAGATTGCCGGGCTCTCAGTAGGAGCCCCATCAGTCCATGATTTTATGCCATTTTACGGATGGCCAGCCTTCCCCCTATTACAATGACACACCCAGGAAAGAAAGGACTGTGATTTGTTCACAATTGCATCCTGAATGCCTGGAAAGTGCTTTTATCAGTAAATATTCATAGCTGTTGATGCCTGATTTAGCACTGCAGCCATATGCACAGACAGCTGAGATTACAAGAAAAAGATCAATTATTTTCAGTAAAAGCAAGCTTTCTGCAACTAACAAGAATCATCTGTAATAATTCAATCTACTTTAAAGCATAATATTTAGCAGTAGGACTCCTAGAAGCTTCAAATAGGGAGTTGGTATGGTACCATTTAATTCATTAATTTCTCAACATCAAATGGCAAAAGAAACTAAAACATAATGTGGAATGAGAAAAATGAAAGCACAACTTACTTTGCATTCCTGTTTTTGATACAGGGCTGGTAAAGGACCTTGACAGCATTCCAGGCAGAACAGGAATCTGCCTTCAAGTTATCTTCCAACAAGGGGAACTTTTTGATACTTTTGGAACTTCCCAAAGATTCAATCACCAGACTGTCTGAGTTTAAAAGCCATAGCTAAAGATATGGAGAGAAAGGTCCAAGTATAAGGATATTATCATCACCCTATCTGTATCTCATACCACTAAAAACAAAATATACACAAAACTATAAAAATACCAGAAAAAAAAAGACAGGAGAACCCTGAAATAATTTTTAAGTATGGTAAGTCTTTCAAAGTGTAACATCTGGTAGAGCTGCTGAGATCATAAAGTTTAAAAAAAAAAAAAAAAAGACAACCAAGTAGGAGAAAATATTTAATATGTAGATAACAAAGTTATTATCTGTAATATATAGAGTTCCCAGGAATTAAGAAGGGGGCAGAAACAGCCCAACAGAAATAAAGGCAAAGAATATGAACAGAAGTAACAGAAGAAATAAGTGATGAACATATATAAAAATGTTAATAATAAGGAAATGTAAAAATCATGTGCCACCATTTTTCACTTATTAGATTGGCAAGTACAGAGAGATGGTGACATTCAGTTCAATAGAGGGGTTTGGACTGCTGGTGGAAGAGCGTTTTGGGATTTGGATGCATGCTGTTCATTGAGGGGCTCAGCCGGAGTCAGACCTCAGCTTGATCCCACGGGGAGCTCTGATGCAAGAATGGCACCTACACTGTCTGTCCCGCCTCGAGACAGGTGGCCTCTGCTTTCTGTACCCCAGGGTCAAATCACTGGCAGTAGACTAACCAGGGCAGGGGTGGGGAAGACCTGACTTCCTGAATAACGTGGCACCTGTCATGTGAGGGCATGCCTTTGGAGACAAGGCAGCTGAGCACCATTAGAAGCCCACATGTCTCAGCAGCTGGGAAATGGGTGTACCAGCCTGAGTAAGGAGGACCTGGGTGGGGTACCAAGAATGTCTTACTACATGGGGCAAATGAGTACATTTTCTGGTGGGTGATAATTACCAGTTTAAAAAAACACAAATACTAATACCGTCTTAGGTTAGAAAGGTCTATTTCTAAAGAAGTATTAAAATACACAGGCAAAGATCATTTTCATTGAAGCACTGCCTTTAACAGCCACACACTGGAATTCTAGGCATTAAAGACCCTGGTCTATATTTACACTCTCAAGGAACAATCCTTATGATATACTGTTGAGGGAAGTAAACATGATAAAGAAAAATGCTTGTCATGTGATTCGAGTATGTTTCACAAACAGAAAAGCAGAAATGTGAGTGTATGAACAAGAAAGCTATACACAGAGAGGGAGAAAACCCAGATGGACACACCACACCGTTAGTAATGTTTACCTTCAAATCCTATGATACAGCAAGACAAGGAGAGAAGACAAGTTGGGGGAAGACCACTTCTTTTATATTCCTCATGTTGTCTGAATGTTTCAAGAAAGTATTACTTTTATAACAAACAAGTTTTTTGGCTTTTTTTTTTTAAAGATTTTATTTATTTATTTGACAGAGAGAGAGAGAGAGGTCTCATGTTAAACATTCTCACCCCATACACACATACACAAAAACAGGAACAACAGAACATATTTTAAACAGAAAAGGGAAAAATAGGGGAAAATCAATAGGAGGGAAAAAGTGACAGAAACAGAATTAAGTTATAGTGACCAAGAAAAGCCATGAACAACTTGGAGTGAAAAACTTTATTTTGTGATGTGAGCAGGAATCAGGTTTTATTTCTTTCTATATCCCTAGTACCTAGCACATAGAGGCACTTGATCTATTGTTATCAAATTATGGGAGTTGATTTTGAATTAAACTGATATTATAAACTCAAATTTCTGATCATTTCTTTTCTAGACCTGAGACTTAAAGAAAAAAGAATGGCAATACTAATGAATTTCTGAGACCCTGGCTTACCATGCTACAGAAAGCTGGGAGAAATCACTTCTTACCAGGATGTACACTTTGCCATCATGACCTTGAATAGTGAATCTAAAAGTGCTTCTAGCAGAGGAGAGTTCCACTAGACACTGGGCGATAACCCTCTGTACAAACTGAGACCTGTTTGAATAGAAATAAATTTTCACAATGTGCCTCTCATAATAACTCTAACTGGCAAGAGGACCCAAAAATACCCACAGGGTACCTAAAAGGCAGACGTGTATGCAGCCTGACTTTTCTATATGCTGCCCATCCCTTCACAGACTGTGCTAATGTGGATTTTAATATATTTTAATGTATTTGTGTTTCCTCCAGTCTTCTTGTAACCTATTCACTAATCCTTAACACACTTCCCATCCCAAACCTAACTATTCCCCTTGACTGAATAAAAAATACTGCATTAGTCAAGTCAATATTCCATTTGTGCTGCCCCACATTAAACAGTAAGTTAAAAAAGAAGGCGAGGTATTTCAACCCAAACATCAGACAGTATTATATATGATGTCTTCCATTTGCATCCATCCCCTCAAAGAGTCAGAGCTGAGGCACAGAATCAAAATATTTACAGGAGGATGTTTTAAGGTTATATTCAGATTGCCATAATTTCTAGATATCCATAAATAAACTGAAACAGTTAACTTCTGTTTGCAAAATAAAAAGATTCAAAAGAAAGAAAAAGCTAATGGATTTAGTGGCTAAGTAACTTTTTTTTTTGAAAACACAGGAGTCATTTGAAAACTGACTCATGTTTCAAATTTAAATAAGTCAAATTAATCCCAGAAATAATTATTCAAAAACCTACTGGTGATTAAGTTATGAGACCCTGGATATATGACAAATAGAAAGAAGCACAAAAAACTTTCAGGATTAGAAGATTTATATGATGAGCACATTTATTTATGCCACTAAGTAAAAAACAAACAATAAATCAATCCTCGAGTCTTTTGTATGTGTGGTTTGGTTCAACTGCCTCAAAGCCTTTTTTGAAGGTTTTTATTTTTCTTTTCCAAATAAAGACAGGTATAAATAAAAATAAATTCCCAAATAATTAAATGTACCTATCATTCTCCACATTTGAAACTGCAGAATAAACTTAATTTGCTATTTGTACCTTGGTATGATAGAAAATTTTCTTTCAGATGGCTGAATAATTATCTCCGTCATATAAAACTTGGTGGTTTCTAGAAACAAAAATAAGAAAATTAAAATCTAATTTTAAATTTAAAAACATTTTTATGGTGGGCATACTGGTCCTAATTACAATATCCCAAACTAAATATTTTGTACACATACTGGTGAAATTCACTTTCAGTAAAAATTTTCCCAAAATGACTTAATGTAAGACACCAACAAAACACAAGGAGAGCGCCGTCCTGAGACTTGGGGGGCCTGGTGTTTTAGAACACATGCCCAATGTGTTCTAAATGCCTGGCACAACGACACTCTGTTCACACACATGGAAGGTTAGAAAAATCAGCCACATTACAGCCGTAGCTCACTTAGTAGAAACTAGTCATTTATTTCCCCATTTCTATAGTCACAAACCTAGGAGTCACTGGAAAGGGCTTTTGAATCACAGTGTCCCAAAGCCCATGAAAAGATGCTGTAAACCTCACATTAGTATTTCCCAGAATCTCACTGAGTCTATTAATACACAATTCCCAATAAATCTGGTTATCTAATTACTTAGTTTATAGAAAAATTTGAACAGTAAACTAAGTATCTTATAGAAATGAATAGAAATATATCCATTATGAATTTTTAAAAAATCCATGAAAAATGTTTCTTTTCATTAGTAATAAAGGAAATACAAATTAAAAGGAGATAATCTGCAGCATCAGATAAATATTTGTGAATAACAAAATATAGCAATGATGATGATATGGAGAAATGGGTACACTTAGATACATATTGCTATCAGAACTGCAAATGATACATTTCTGGAAAGCCACTTAATGAAGACCTTAAATATATTCTGATGCCATCATTAAACGCCTAAGAATTTATCTCAAAGAAATATTCATACCTGTAAAAATGCTTGTATTAATTAAACTGAAAACAAATTCTCTAAAAATTTAGAATGGTTGGGCTAAACAATTACACATTTAGGCAAGTAAATTCTATGCAATCATTGAGAATGGTGTGCCAAATAATTTTAGTTGTCTAAGTAAAATGGAGAGTTATTCTCAGTACATTTTCTGAAAATGTTTTGAATTGTTCAATATAACATACAAAAAAAGGCAAAAAAAATCAATAGACAGTTTAACAGCATATTACATATCTAGAGCCATGATGATGAATTTATCTACTTCTCCTTTAAGTTCAATTTTTCAATTTGCTATTTTGAAATCATGTTACTAGATGAAGAATTGCACCTTTTAACATTATGAAGTGATCCCTTCTATTTTAGCTGCTGTTGAACTATAACTTAATTCTATAATTTTAGTCCTATAAGATATTATTATTATGGCTTTATGCAGTTGGCATCCCCTGAATGTCTCCCACATATTTACCACTGTCTATACCAATCCTTCTTGAATTTAGACCTTCTATTTGGGATTATTTTCTTCTATTCTCTAAAGGTAGAATTCTATTCTTCCACAAGTACAATTTCTTTTAATAAAAAAAACCCAAACCAATAGAAATGAATTATTCTAGTTTTTGTCAGAAAATACCTTTGTCTTGATTCACAGCAGAATATTTTCACCATATAAAATCCTAGGTTAACAGTTTTTAACCTTTGTGCACACTGACACTTGGATTCCATTATCTTCAAACTTTCATTATTACTGCTCCTTTGAAAGTGATGTCATTTTTCTTCAATTGTTTTTAAGATGCTCTGGTTTTTGTTTATTTTGCTGTATCATTCTGTATGTCTCACTATAGACTTCTTTTCATCTTACTTGGGTTTCATTTAATTAGAATTCTTGGACCTCCTCAACTTCAAGCTTACTGTTTCTATCACTTTTGTAAAATTCTTAGCAATTATCTCTTCAAATATTGCCCCGTATTTTTCTTTTCCTTCTAGAAGTCTAACTAAAAATAGGTTAGAGTACAGAGGTTCCTCAAAAAGTTAAAAATAGAACTACCCTATGATTCAGCAATTGTAAAACTAGGTATTTACCCAAAGAATAAAAAAATACTAATTTAAAGCAATATATGCACTCTGATGTTTATAGCAGCATTATCAAGAATAGCTAAATTATGGAAAGACCCCAAATGTCCGTTGACTGATGAATGGTGGTGTGTGTGTATACACACACACACACACACACACGCACGCACTCCAAAATATTACTCAGCCATAAAAAGAATGAAATCTTGCCATTTGCAACAATGTGGATGGAGCTAGAGAGTATTATGCTAAGTAAAGTAACTCAGACAAAGACAAATACCACATAATTTCACTCATATGTGAAATTAAGAAACAAAACAAATGGGGGCGCCTGGGTGGCTCAGTCAGTTAAGCATCAGACTCTTGGTTTTGGCACAGGTCATCTCAGGGTTGTGAGATCAAGCCCTGAATCTGGCTTGACGCTGGGTGTGGCGCCTGCTTAAGATTCTGTCTCTCCTTCTACCCCTCTCCACACCAATCCACTCTCTCCCTCTTAAAAAAAATTCATAGAGGAAGAAAAGAGAGGAAAATCAAAAAATAGACTCTTAACTACAAAGAACAAACTGATGGTTACAAGACTGGAGGTGGGTAAGAGGATGGGTTAAACAGGTGATGGGAATTAAGGAGGGCACTTGTTTAATGAGCACCAGGTGTTGAATGTAAGTGCTAAATCACTAAATTATACACTTGAAACTAATATTACAGTGTATGTTCACTGGAATTTAAGTAAAAACTCAAAAAAACATATTAGATCTCCTTGGTGTACGCTTTACATCTTACTTTCTCCTCTATTTTTGCCTTCTTGTCTCTCTGTGCTGGATTATGGATCCTTCTTTTTATCTATCTCTACTTATGAATTCTTTCTCCAAGTTGTACATAATCTGCCTTTAAATCATCCACTAAAGGGGAGCTTCGGTGGCTTAGTTGGCTAAGCATCTGCCTTTGGCTTAGGTCATGATCCCAAGATGCTGGGATTGAGCCCCACATCGGGTTCCTCGTTCAGCGGGGAGCCTGCTGCTCCAACTCTTCTTCTGCCCCTCCCCCTGCTTGAGCTCTCTGTCAAATAAACAAGCAAAATCTTTAAAAAAAAAAAATCATCCACTAAATTCTAAATTTCCATTATATATATTTTTTAGAAATTCTATTGTAGATCTTTCCCAAATATGCTTGCTGTTGTTTCCTTTGCCTTTGATACCTTCAAACCTCTTATACTGTTCAATATAAGAAAGCATGATTGTTCCAGTTTACATGTATTAATTCTAATAACAGAAGTCTGTTTCTGTTTGTTTGCTGCTTTTGTTAGTTCTTATCGACGGAAGTCTAGTTTACTTGTGTACTTATTTATCTTTGGTTGTATGGGGAACACTGTACTTGACAAATTATTTGTGGGAATAATATGAGTTTTACAATGAAGGCATTTTACTCCAGAGGTGATTTGCATTTGATTTTGCCAGGCATATGGGTGTTACAGCTATTCCAAGGCAGACTAACCAAGTTCAAGACTTGAAATTCCCTAAAGTACCAAAGGGTTGATACAGGTCTACAATTCCACAGGGCTGTTCCACTTCTCATTCACCTTCGCGGTAAGGGTTTGGCTCTTTAGGGTCCCAAAATTTTGTTCAGAGTTGTCTACTAGGTTCCCTTTTGGTGTAGTCTTTAATTTATGTCCTTACTTCTCAAGCCAATCAAAATAAAAGTTCTAGGTGCACCTGGATGGCTTAGTTGTTAAGCATCTGCCTTCAGCTCAGGTCATGATACCCGGGTCCTGGGATCCAGCCCGGCATTGATTGCTCAGTGGAAAGCCTGCTTCTCCCTCTCTAACTCCCACTTGTTTTGTGTTCCCTCTTTTGCTTCATCTCTCTCTGTCAATAAATAAACATTTTAAATAAACAAACACATAAATAAATAAATAAAAATTCAAATTTTAGAGAACTGGCATATTGCAGGGAAAAGGTGGATTCTTTTTTGCTAACCTTTGAGTTTGCTCGTGTGGTAATTTACCCATATATTTTCTATTTATCTTGATCTTCATTCTTTCCTGTGGATTCCAGTCCATTTGTTTTCTTTCACTCCAGCCTGAAGAACTTTTTTTAGCATTTTTTGTAGAGAAGATCTGCTAGTAATGCGTAACCTCTCTCTATATGAAAATGCTCTTAGTTTTGCCTTCATTTCTGAAGGACGGTTTTGCTGGATATATAATTATTAGCTGACAGGTTTGTTGTGTGTTTTTTTTTTTAATTTTCCTCCCAGCATTTTGAATATCTCATTTTAATGTCTTCACTATTTCTGCAAAGAGTCAGCCTTAATTGTATCATGAAGTCCCTGTATGTGATGTTTCATTTTTCTCTTGTACTTTTAAGATTCTCCATCTTTGGCTTTTATCAGTTTGACTACAATGTGCCTGGGTGAAGTGTTCTGTGTGTTTATCCTACTTTTCATTGCACTTCTTGGATCTAAAAGTTAATGAATTTCAGCAGATTTGCTAAGATTTCAGCCATTGTTTTCTACAAATATTTTTTCATGAGTTATTCTTTTTCTTCTTACCTCTGGGATTCCATTTACACATTAATTGAAACATTTTGATATTGTCCCACAAATCTCTGAGGTCCTATCCATTTTGATTCAGACTTTTTCCTCTCTGTTCTTTGCATTAATTTCTATTAATATACCTTCAAGTTCAATTATTATTTTTCCTCCTGTCATCTCAAATATGTAGTTTAGCTAATCTTTTTTTTTTTTTAAGATTTTATTTATTTATTTGACAGAGAGAGATCACAAGTAGGCAGAGAGGCAGGCAGAGAGAGAGGAGGAAGCAGGCTCTCCACAGAGCAGAGAGCCCGATGCAGGGCTCGATCCCAGGACCCTGGGATCATGACCTGAGCCAAAGGCAGAGGCTTTAACCCACTGAGCCACCCAGGCACCCTAGTTTAGCTGATCTAATGAATTTTTTAGTTACTGTAGTTTTCAGCTCTGAAACTACCAATGGTTCTCTGTGAAGTTTCCAATTTGTTGAGATGTGCTATTATTTCACTCAGGAGTTCCCCCCCTTTTAATTTTTAGCCATATTTATAACAGCTACTTCAACATCTTTGTCTAATATTTACGCAAATCTAATATTTGCACTTATTCGGTACCTGTATTTTGAGTCCTGTTTTTTAGTATCAATCACTCTTTTCCATTTATTTCTGTGTCTAAAAATTTCTAAATGGAAGTAGGACACTGTATGTAATATAATGTTGCTATTCTGGATTTTGTTTTGTTCTTTTAAGGGTTGTTGACTTATAATAGTCAATTAACTAGCCTGGACTCAAACTATGAAATATATCTTCCCACAGAGTATAGTCGCTAATATTTCTGCTCAGTTTTATTTTGCTTAGCCTGCCTCCCTAGAGAGTATTCATTACACCTGCACAGGTTAGCTGTCAACAAATCCAGGGACAGGTTTTGATCAAATACCTCAAACCATTAAGGCTCCCACCTTCTGCTGCCCAACTGTGTGTGGATTGAGAAATGAAATCAAAGGCATGGGAAATGTGCAGGTCTCCTCGAGCTTTCAATTCTTACTTAACTCTCTGGAATCTACTGTGTGCATTTAACAGTCACCCAGAGCTCTGTGAAGAAGTTATCGTCTCAGCCCATCCCTTGCTTTTTGCTTCCAAAATCTCCCTCTTAAATTTCTAGTTTCTCCTTTCCCTACCTTGAACCTTACATTATTATGACTATAATGATATCATGGTAATATTTCCTTTCTTGTTCAGCCTTCCATTTTCCTACAGTGAATAACTGCTTTCTTTTTCATGTGTTTAGTTTTCCAAGCACTTTTACCTAATTCTTCCCATCTGATGAAATGGCTTATCTCAAGACTGTTACATGCAGTCAAACAAACCAAAGAATGTACCAGTTTTATTTTGTAATTGAAAAAATGTTTATTGCAGTCTTCTCTCCTTCATTTCAATCTAGGCTATTATTCCCAAGGCCTGCCCCGTGTGTCCCTCACCTTAGGACTCCCTTATCTGTGTTAGATAATCTGTTTCCCAAATCCCATGTCTTCTCTCTAAAGGTTAAATCCTTAGGTTTAGTGAGATATAGCCTATAGTACATTTCTAAGGAAAATATACATTTGAGGTCTGTGTTTTGAGACATTGCACTTCCAAAGCTGTATGTATTATCTTCATACTTGATTCGATAATTTGACTGTGATAGAGTTATGGGTTAAAAATCTTTTTCCTTCCAAATTATGAAGGCATTACTTCACTGTCTTCTAGGTTTCAACAATGCTGTTAAGAGTTCAATGTCATTCTAATTCCTGATCTCTTGTTTTTTTTCCTCCGGAAACTTCTTCCTTGGTATTCAGAAATTACTCAATGATACAGCTTTGAGTAGCTTCCCAGGCACTGCATTAGTCATATTGGATGTGTAGTGGGCCCTTTCAGTTGAGAAACCGAAGCCCTAGCTCTGTAAAATAGCCTTGTAATGTTTTGGTTTTGGTTTTTTGTTGGTTGTTTGGGTTTTTTTTTAGTATTTCTGTTCTTTGATAATTTCCTAAACTCTGTTGTCTCTATTCTTTCTTTCTAGAATTTCTATTAGCTAGAGGCTGAATATCCTAAAAGCCTCCATTCATTCATTCAACAAATATTTACTGGGTACCCACTATATGCCAGATACTTAGTGCTGAGGTTACAGTGATAAATGAGATAAACAATATCTCTATCTTCAGGAAACTTATGTGATGACTTTTTTTTCTATAATTCCTTTCCGATTTTCAATCTCTGAATTTTGGTTCCGATTTATGAGATAAAATAGTTCCTTAATTTATTTTCTAGTCCTTTGATTAGGTTTTTTAAGCAATCACATCTTTCATTCTATATTCTTTGAATTATGGAGGCAATATTATTCCATTTCTCTAAGAACATTATTTTTGTTAAAGATTTTGTTCTGTTTTATACATACTCCGGTTCTCCTGAGTGTCTTAATTCTGTCTACTTCATTATTTCTTTACTTCTCTTTTACAGTCTCTTTTATAGTTGGAGGCTTGCTCGAGTATCTGTTGAATCTCAGCAATACATTAATATTTAAGGGTAAGGTAATAAAATGCTAACAGGAAAACTCTCAGGTGTAGGTACAAGGTTTATTGACTATAGGATGGCTGAATCTAAGTTCTCTTTATTGTTGAAGGAAGCTTACAACTCAGTGTCTCCACATCTCTTCTCTGGTTGGTATCCTTCTATTTTTCAAGAGTCTTCTAATCTCCTGCCTTGAGAGTATAAGCAAGTTGTAAAGAGAGAAAGAATCTCAGGAGTCTTACAGCTCCATCTAAAAATTTTGAGTTAGGCATCCTTCCTCCAGCTCCTTGTCTCAGACTGCTTTCTCTGTTACCTGCTGCCTCCAAATTCTGAGCAGACCAACTCTGTGGCTCTCCCATGGGCGCCAGCTCCCTCCTCACTCAGATGAACTACAGAGCTACCAAGTGTGCTACCACACCTCTCAGCTTTACAGCTTTCAAAACAGTCTGTGTATACCTCTTCTTTACATTACTGTCGCTTCCTCTCCATGTTTCTTTGTCTCTGTGGATGTACATCTTTTTTATTCCTTAACTGACGTTTTAACTGGGCTTCAGGGAGAAGAGAAAAGAATTTAAAAAAATCAATTCACCTAATTTGACTGAAAGCCTTAAAAGTTCTAAGTTGTTGGTTAAAGTGCTTAGTTTCATTCTCCAAAATGATGCCGAGGGTGGCATCCTTTACCCCTACTCATTCTTCCTTTTCTGTTCACTTTGAGCAAGTAACTACTTGCCAGATTCTGATAATTTTAAAATACAAACAAAAAAGACCACCATCTGCCTTCTTTTAGGTACACTAGCTTCACTTAAATCCCATCTTCTAGTTAACTATATTAAAAACAATTATTCATCACCTACAAAGCTAATGCAGAGTATTGTAGCTCTCCAGTCATTTTTAAACCTTATCTTTAAATAACGAGGTGATTTAATTATCAGGATTTTATTATATTTGAAAGCGGTATAACATAGACTTTACATAAATACAATGAACACTACTGGGAAAAAAAACAGGAACAGAGTACAAAACTCAGAATGTGGTTTCTTTCATTTCAATCCCCAGCCCTAAAATACAGGCCTGAGGAAAAGGACAGCCAAGAAAACTTCTTCATCATCTCCATCAACCAATCCTGACTGAGGAGTTGTACTGAGAAAAAAGCTCCACTCTTCTTTAGGACAGACCCAGGTACAAACTTTATACTATTGCTTTATATCCACAGAGAGGATATGAAATACTGAAAATGACCCAACTTCTCAATGCTTAAAACTCAATACTATGTACTTATAAAGGTCAAAATACACAAATTTCTTGGCATGTTGGATGATATGTTAGCTAATTTCTATTTTTTTAAAGATTTTACTTATTTATTTGACACAGAGAGAGAGATCACAAGTAGGCAGAGAGGCAGGCAGAGACACAGAGAGGGGGAAGCAGGCTCCCTGCTGAGCAGAGAGCCCAATGCGGGCCTCCATTCCAGGACCCCGGGATCATGACCCGAGCCGAAGGCAGAGGCCTTAACCCACTGAGCCACCCAGGCGCCCCTAATTTCTATTTTAAAAATCATCAATTCTACAACATATATTAGTTATCTATCTTCCATATAGATTTCCTGTAAAATCTCCTTCTACTCTTTTTTAACAAGAAGGCAATCATTTTGGCTTTTTTATTATGAAATTCTTACCTGATGACATGGTCTCTCCCAACATTACCTTGCAACGCTTACAAATTACTTTGGTATTTGCCTTTGGTTTCTGTAGAACAGAAAAATGTCATTTAAATGTCATTCAGCTTTTCTTAAAAGGAATATATAATTTTATCATAGTCTCTAGAGTATACATTGAACTTTACATTTTATTTTGCCCTCTACTAAATACTGGGAACACATATAGCTTGTATGCATAATTCACATGCACAGAGATCATTTTTTTTTTTCAAATCTAAAGACAGAATAATGAATAGACTGATTTTTCTAAACCTAGCCACTTTTTGATAATCTAATTGTTGTAAATAATTTGAACAGGAAGCACCTTACATTTCTAAAAAGCACTTCCAAACATCTATTACCATTTAGGATAGGCAGATGGTGGACAACAAAGACAGACAGAATAGGTGACTTGTCCCAATTCATGTGTCTAGAAAACAGGAGAATCAAAAACTAGAGCCATTATTTTGATTCCCAGTCCAGTATAATTTATGTAAAAGTAATCTATAATTCATAACCACTCACCAGAAGTCAAAATTATCTAGCCTAATCATCTAATTCTATTTTTCCACTTAGGATAAGCATTGTAACTGGAAAAACTGGAAAGTGTTCTGAGACAAATTCCTGAAGCATTTTCAAACTTCAAAAATCTAAATTCATCATTTGGGATACAGCTTAAAGGGCTAGCATCCCTCTAATCATTAAGCAAAAAAAAAAGTTCTTTTATATTCAGAGAACAGATTGGTGGTAGGGTGGTAAAAATGGGTGAGGGGTCAAAAGGTACAAACTTCCAGTTACAAAACATGGAAGTCACGGGGATGTAATGTATAGCATGGCAACTACCGTTAATAATACTGTATTATATATTTAAAGTTGCTAAGAGTAGATCTAAAAGTTACATAATGTTATATGTCAGTTATACCTCAATTAAAAAAAGTTACTGCTTTGTAGTTTTCTTCTTTTTTTAAATAAGGGATTATGTTATAAGCAATAGCATAGTGGTTAAGAGCCCTGAGTATGGATCAGATTTCCTAGGTTTCAGTCCCAGCCCTGTTATTTACTAAACACATGACCCTGAGCAAGTTAATTAACCTAGTTTGGTTTCTTCACCTGTAAAAGGGAGTTAATAGTAGTGCTTAACTCCTAGCATTGTTTATTAGGATTTAAAAAGGAATATTATAAAGCCCTGTCCCGGGCACATGGTAAGTACTAAGTGGAGGTTACACAAACAAAATATACTTTCAGCACACATCGTTCAGGATAGGCTGACCCATACCTTCCCACAAAGGGACCAATTTTTTGCCTTTTACTGGAAAGCCACTGTGTATTAAGAATCTACAAAAAAGAAAAAAGTTTTTTTCACATCCATAGCAAAATCTCTGTTAAAGCCCTACAACATTCTTTTCACAGAGATACACAGCAATGTGGCAGAAGTCATATAAAAGTGGGCAGGGAAAAGAAATTTCTGCAACTCTGGCCACCTGAAGTCATCTCTCCTGTGAAACCACAGACTAGAGTGCTGGTCTAAGTAAGGAAAGAATACCTTTCTGATGTGAGATAATGTGTGTATTGACCTAAGGAATCTTAACTGATTAAGGTAAGTTTGAGTACCATCACACTTTCCTTGGCATTAATCATTATGTCCTGAAAAGCTGCATAAGAGGCACATTTAAACTGAGTTCCATGGGTGTGCTGCTAGTAACTGATAGAGCTGATATCTGAATCTAGATCCCATTGTTGCTAACACTTGTGTTTCTATGTCCATAATAGCTAAACTATGGAAAGAACCTAGATGTCCCTTGACAGATGAATGGATGAAGAAGATGTGGTGTGTATGTACATACACAAACACACACACACACAGGAATACTACTCAGCCATCAAAAAGAATGAAATCTTGCCATTTGTGATGATGTGGATGGAACTAGTGAAATAAGTGAATCAGAGAAAGACAATTGTCATATGATCTCACTCATATGTAGAATTTAAGAAACAGAACTATAGAGGAAGAGAGGAAAAAATAAAACAAGACAAAATCAGAAAGGGGTACAAACCATAAGAGACTCTTAATCTTGGGAAACAAACTGAGGGCTGTTGGAAGGGGGCAGTGGGGAAATGGGATAACTGGGTGATGGACATTAAGGAGGTCATGTGATATAATGAGCAGTAGGTATTATATAAGACTGATGAATCACTGACCTCTACCTCGAGAACTAATAACACATTACATGTTCATTAATTGAATTTAAATTTAAAATTTTTAAAAATAAATAAATAAATAAAACATGTGCTTCCAAGCACTATGGCAAGTGTTTTCCAAACTAAGTCATAGAATCAGCTCAATGGGTTACAGCCTGCATTTTTTTTTTTTTTTTTTTAAAGATGAAATAGAAGGGCACGTGGGTGGCTCAGTGGGTTAAGTGTCTGACTCTTGATTTCAGCTAAGGTCATGATCTCAGGGTCATGAGATGGAATTCCATGTCAGGCTCCGCACTGGGTGTACAGCCTGCGTAAGATTCTCTCTCTCTCCCTCACCTTCTGCCCCTCCCCCCACACTAGCTCTCTTTCTTTCTAGAAATAAAAAAAATTAAAATAAAATGATGAGATAGTATAGAAATATCACAGTACTTCAAATAGAGTATAAGTACTGCTTCAAGAAACTTTTAATTGACATGTATTCATATGTGTTATCAGATCTTGATATAAAAAATTATTTCTGGGTTGCTTGGGTGGCTCAGTCGGTTAAGTGTCTGCCTTCAGCTCAAGTAAGGATCTTGGGTCCTGGGATCCAGCTCTGCATCAGGCTCCCTGCTCAGCGGGGAGTCTGCTTCTCCTTCTCTGCCCCTCTGCTTGTGCTCTCTCTCTCAAATAAACAAGATCTTTTTAAAAATATGTATTTCTTATTTAATTAGAGGTCAAAAAATGTCAAAGCCACAGACACAGAAACTAAGGCAGGTGACAATCTGTTCAGATGGAGGCAAGGATACAGGAAGAAGACAACTCAGAAAGCAGGCATGCTCAACTGTAAAGTTTGACATTTGGGCAGTTTCATGCTTTCTTACAATAAAATCTATTTGTATGGCTCCAAATTGGTATTAAACATACTTTTTAAAGGACCTATTTGTATGAGTTAAATCAAACCAACCTCATTAAATGTTACCAAAAACTAAAGGCTTTACTAAAAACTAATACAGGGTATAGAAGTAGCAATGCTAGAGAAGAAGACATTTTTCTATTCTGAGCAGAACATTTTTCATCAGGTGCTCTGTTATATTTTTCATTTATAATTGCTGTTATAGCACATTTTGCTTTGTAATGAAGTAGGAAGTAGGAAAAGTGGTTACTTATTGGTTTAAAAAAAAACAGTCTACCTTTTCTGGACACTGGTAATCAGGATTCTAAAATCTGATCAATAAAAAACAAATGATCTCAAACAACAAAATGTGTGATTTTCATTCAAACAGATAGAAGCTACCTTTAATAGAATTGATAAAATCTGTATATGGTCTGTATTTTATCATCAAGTAATAATTGGTCATTTTGTCAAATATGAAAAGACACTGTGCCTATTTAAAAAACAAAAATCCATATGGGATGAAATGACATGTCTGGGATTTGCTTTAAACTATAGGGTCAGAGGGAGGGAATTAAAGGGACAGAGGAAGCCTACTTTATGAATCAAGAGGACTGATACATTGAAGTTTACAATTCTTTCCTTTTTACATTTGTGAATATTTAACAAAGCTCAACACAGTATTTTAAGAAAATTAAAAAAAAAAAAAACCAGCCTTATGGATTTAACAAAACAAATGATCAAAATCAATAAATTACTGCCAACTACACCCAGAAAGAAAAAAAGCAAAGCTGTCAGTCACACTTGCCAGATGTAATATAATCAAAGTTTAATTTCATTTGTTCCTTAAAACAGGGTGAAGTCACAGTGTGACTATACTTTCTAAGCCTAGAATACTATTATGAATCTTATAAAAGGTTGAAGTGCCATCTTTATCATCCTATTATAAGATGCTGGTAGACACAAAAAAATAGCATAACAATAAGTAAATACAAGAAATAGGAAATCTTCAAGAGTCTCTTGATAACAAAAGAAAGGTATATACTACCACATTAACAGGCACAAATAACATACTGTATACGCAAAAGGGGTATTGAGGGAAAAAAATAAGTGTTGGATTTTATTTGTTTATGCTATTTTTTTTAAGTGAGGGCTTTTTAATTAAAATATGATAGCACTCAAAATTCTGTTGAAAGAGAAACTCTGTTTTGTAATGCATTTCTCTTAACTGGTCCTTAAAGGAAATAATAAAGCAAGTTGTGCAGTGAAGCAGCCTAACAGTGTGGGAACTCAACATCGACAGAGCAAACATCAAAGAAGGACCTTGTTGTAGACTAATTAAATCAATATATCTGAGAGACGGCACCACTGCTCAGAGATGTGGATTAGCCTCCTGTCCTCATTTTTATTTCCCTTTGTGTTGTTTCAATTTCTAAGGACCCTTGATATTGTCTCGCCAAAAAAAATGTTTCCCAAGAGATATCATTAGGATGCTGTGGTCACCATGTGACATTTCAAAACCCTGCTAGATGGCTAGACTTGGCGATATGAGAAATAGGTTTTCAATAGCACAGAGCACACAGTCTTGTTCCCACAGGAGCCTTGAGAGCACTGTTTAAGCAGTCCCTCCAAGTATATATTACTATTTTGGTCAGAGGCATACTCTTTCAATGGCTGCAATATGCAATTAAAGAGAACTTCCATCTAGGCTAACTTGGAAACAATCTCGTCAAAGCAGCTTTGTCATGACAGGAGTTTCCCACAGTCTCCTTGATACTAAACACTGTGCCGTCTGAATATGAAAGGTCTTTCTTTAACCCACAGAATGGCTGTTCACAATTAAGAGAAATTCTTGTAAATGGCATCATATAACTGATAAAGACGTAAGTGTGAAGAATATATCCCCATATAGGGAAGGGAAACTCATGGTCTCTCTCATTTAATCTTTTTCCCCTCCTCCATTCACACCTTGCAAATAATTTTAAAATTTAGACCTTAATCGCAAGAATGAAAGTTAAAACACATAGGACAGTGAAGTATTAATCTATAAATTTAGACTAAAATATGATTTTAACATAACTATTTTAAACATAACAGACTTATATTAACTTCTTACCATTTGTTTTTGAAAACTATACAAGGATAAAGTACTATAATTTTAAACGAACCATATTTAGGTAAAGGGATGGGTGTTTATGGTGAGAGATAAGGCGCTTAAATAATTCTGATAACTTCAATCTTTGATGAACTTCCTTAATCCGCCCTCAAAATATAAAACAGTTCTATAAACTAACTTAAAACCTGAGAGCTGCCCAACTAATGCACATTTCCTGAAGTGCTTCAGTTTTTCTTACAAAAATTAAATGAAATTTAATGTACAATGCTTTTATTCCTACCGATAATCAGATGTTAAAACGAAGATTGTCTGGCAATGATTTTCTTTACTTTTTAAATCAGATCTGTATTGACTTGCCATCAGGAGAATGATTTCTCACAAGGGCCAAGACAATGCCATTGATTTTCTTTTAAAGTAAGGTAAACCACTTGCTCTCTGCAGTGAAAGGAAGCTGCTTTCTCCTTAAAGCAACTTCTAAAGCAAGGGGCAGCTGACCTCACATGGTCTACCACCAACTTGGAGTTGGCAGCACAAGGTTCATTTCCACATTTGGACTCCTCCACTTTCTCTTTTTCCTTGATGGCATCTGCTTTTATGACATCAGCAGAAGTCTTAACTAGGGGCAGACACAGGAAAATACCTAGGCCTAACTATATAGTACATGTCATGGACTAAAAGAACACTTTTAATTCAAATCAGACTATATAGATTATGGTATGTTGTCCTAAAAACAAGAAAGTAGGGCATTTTGGTTTGTAAAACGGTAACATTCCCAATTCTATGCATGAAAAAAGTCCTCTTCCTCCAGCCCTAAACTGTTCTGGTCTAAGGCCATATGCTCTTCCTCTATCAACAGAGTAGAGTTGGTGAATAGAGACAGTTGAAAATCATGGATTTTGGTCCTTGGAACAGTATGTATAGCATACTGTAATTAAGAAAAGATAGGAGAAGACAGTTTCTAAGCCAACCTCCAAATTAGCATTTATTTTGAAAAGACATTTTACCAATTTAAAATGGTTCTCAGAAGGACACTGTGTCTCCACTGGGGCTAGTTCAGGTCTTGGCTGCCATAAATCACTTCTTAAATTCACCAAGAAGAAAGAGTCTCCAATAAAACAGTCATTCTCTTGCGGATGAAGAGGCTTATTAGCAAAGGGGTCAGGATGACAACACCATTCTTCAACTAGCGCTCCCCAGTTCTCACTCGGCAATGGGAGTACCCTGAGGAGTTTCCTAGTAGAGAGAGGAAGAACAATTTTTAAAGAACAAAATGGAAATGTAGCATTTTCTTAATTAAATCAGCATGAAAGATAAAAGAAACTCATTAACCACATTGTCTACAATGATGATTTTTTCCCCCAGATTACAGAAGTAATATATACTTACCCTAGGCAGTTTGAAAATGTATAAAGGTATAAAAGAAATAAAAATAATCCTTTCCTTACCACCCAAAGACAAGTAACTACTTTGTAAATGATGGGTTATTTCCTTGCAATCCTTCCAAGAAACATAACTGTATGCATGTATGCAGTCTGGGATCAGAAGTTATATACCAACTGCATCTTGCTTTCACTGTTTATTTGGTTATATTATGATTCTTAATGACTCCATTCTATTCTACAGGTTTGCTAAAACTTTTAGATCATTCCCTTACTAGTGGATATTCAGTTTCTCAGTATCAACAACTCTGTGATGAACCTTCCTGTTAAAAAATTTGTATAGATATCTGACTATTTCCTTGGGAAAAAAAATCTTGAAAATGTGAGATCACAATTACAAATGATATCCATATTTTAAAACCCCACACATATCGGCAAACTGCTTTTCAGAAAGTCTATATGAATCTATAATTCTTCTACCTACCTTCTTCAGAATACTATCACTTTTCCATGCAAGGGGTGAAAATATTCTCTATATACCGCTTTAATTGGCAACTCTTTAATTACTAGTGAGATTGAACTAGCTCTCATATTTATTGACCAGCATGTTTCTTCTGTGAGTTGTGATCAGTGACTATTTTCTAATGAGGTATTAGTATGTTATTACTAATTTTTAAAAGTATATTCTATCTTAAGAATATTAGCCTTCATCCATCATCTGTGACAAATACTTTTTCAATGTTATTGCCCTTTAATTTGGTTTGTCTTAAATTTCAAATTACCTAACCCTTTCTTCTGTGATTTCTCCCATTAATTATTTTGCAATAAACTTTCTATTTGGGAGTAATTTTAAATTTACAGAACAGTTTCAAAAACAGTATAGATAGTCCTCATATATACTCCACCCAGCTTTCTCTGAGGTTAACATCTTATATAACCATGGAAGATTTGTCAAAACTACAGACGTTATCTGGGTTTCTCTGGTTTTTCCATTACTGCCCTTTTTTCCTTTGATCTAGGATCCAATTCATGATAACATACTGCCATTATTCATCATGTTTCCCTAGTCTCCTTCAGTCTGCCACATTTTCTTAGTCTGTCCTTATTTTTTAGGACCTTGCAATTTTTGAAGAGCAGTGGGTCTGGTGTTTTACAGAATGTCCCTCAATTTAAGTTTGTCTGATGTTTTCTCAAGATTAGACTGGGGTTACAGGTTTGGGAAAGAACACCACAGAAGTGAAGTGACCTTCTAAGCACATTTTATCAGAGGGTACACTCTCTCAATCAAGATGACTTATCACTGATGCTGTTAAACTTGAACATTTGGCCAGCCAGTATCTACCAGGTTTCTCCACTAATAAAGCTACTATTCCTCCCTTTGCAAACTCTATTCCTTCGAAATGAGTCACTAAGCCCAGACCACACTTGAGAGGAAAGAAACTGAGCTCTACTCTATTATTTTTTATGTTTAAAAGAGCCTCACAATTAAGTAGGCCCTTATATTTGTTACCAGTTCTGGGTTTTTTTCCCCAATGGTTTCATTTTTTTTCTGGACAACAACTGGTACCTCAGACTTCATTAGAAGAAAAGCTAAACATGATTTATCTCTATTCTACTATAAATTAGGGAGATCCATGGGGCGCCTGGGTGGCTCAGTGGGTTAAGCCTCTGCCTTCGGCTTGGGTCATGATCTCAGGGTCCTGGGATCGAGCCCCGCATCGGGCTCTCTGCTCAGCAGGGAGCCTGCTTCCTCCCTCTCTCTCTTCCTGCCTCTCTGCCTGCTTCTGATCTCTGTCTGTCAAAATAATAAATAAAAAAAAATTTTTTTTAATTAGAGAGATCCATAGTCTAAGAGGAGAAGAAATATGGGCAGAATCATGAGAAACTTCAAAATAATTAATCCTGAGAAAAACTGAGAATAAAAACATGTTCATGGTCCTCTTAATGCCAGTGAGTAGTGTGAATGTTTAAAGCAGCCTGAATACTTGCACACCTCTGTTCCTATGCACAGAAACATGTGCTAAGAGTCAACTGTATCTGATCACAGACCTGTTTATGCCACTTATACCTTATTTTAGTTACATAATTTAATTAAATAGTGTGTAACCAAGGAAATACAAATTGCTATTCCCCTGAAACTAAAAGTTTCAGACAAAATAAAAACCAGTTGTAAAAAAAAAGAAATTAACTGGTAAGACAGGGGAGATACAACAGTAGAACATTGGAAAAAGGGAAGAAGAGTAAAAACCTAGAAAGGTCTACAATTCCATTGCTTTAAGAATGTCTAACTTCTCCTTCCATTTAAGAAAACAGAAACTAGAACTTGTAGATGATGAATCTGTCGCCTCTGGGATAAAAGGGTTAACAATGAAATGCCTGACAGTAAAAAAAAAAGCTACACAACAGTGGAGTCATGTTCAACAAAAAGATACTGGTTCCATAATAAAATATTAGTAAATTAATATACATTTGCATGTTTTAAGTTAAAATATTTGAGATGCAAATGTATCATTTTTTAATGATTTCCCCCATGTTAATCCTTTTTCCTTTATCTCCTCAACTATGAGTCTCATCAAAAGACTCTTAACTACAAAGAACAAACTGATGTTTACCAGAGGGGAGGGGAGTAAGGTGATGGGTTAAGTAGGTGATGGGGACTGTTTTGATGAGCACCGAGTGTTGTATGGAAGAGCTGAATCACT
Source organism: Mellivora capensis (assembly GCA_004024625.1). Taxonomy (NCBI): domain Eukaryota; kingdom Metazoa; phylum Chordata; class Mammalia; order Carnivora; family Mustelidae; genus Mellivora; species Mellivora capensis. The sequence goes on along the minus strand of PISX010007997.1, from coordinate 5,588 downwards.
AAACTGTACATTTGAAACTAATATTACACTGTACACTAACTAACTGGAATGTAAATAAAAGTTAAAAAAAAAAAAGGAACCACCAATAAGAAAATGACAGGCGAACATACTACTTTCTCCCACTGGAGTCTCCGGGAAGTGAGTTGTGGAAACAGGTCTTTGGGCAGCAATTCCATGACCACCTCACCCAGCTTCTCAAGCATCAGCCCAAAGCCAAGATCCACAAAGGCTGAGAGTTGCTCCATTGCACTGATCCACCACAGGCCTCTACCCAGTAATTCTGGATCCACCAGCAACAACAAACCCAGGGAACCATCAAACATTCCACCTAGAGCCCTACCAGCAAGTGCACTCATGGATTGCTTCGTGGCTATTTGATCAGGGATGGGGGAGAGGGATTGGTAAATATAATGTGATTCACTCTCTTACTATTTAATGGTTATTCTTCTAGATCTCTTTCTTACTGTTCTTATATCAATATAAAATTAAAATATATTAAAATGTGTCAATCTAAAGAAAAAAGGCAATTATAATATGGAAGAGAGTAGACATTTAATTTATGAATCCAGAGGACAAATAGGAAGAAGAAAGGCTGATTTTGGTTTAACATAAAGAAGAACCTTCCCTTTCAAATTCGGAAATGTACCCTAGTAGCATCACTCAAGCTCCTGAGCTTGTTTAGGATATTAAGTGATTCTTTCAACATCCATTTTCTAAAAGTCTTCTGTGAGTAGGCATTCAGTCGACAAAAAATATTAATACAGTTCCCTCTCTCAAGGCACTCAGGGTTCCAGCAGGAGATATAGACCTATGAGCAAATAATAAAATTTTATAATCTAAATATCACAAATGCTCATACCAAAGTAATGGTTCTAAGGAGAAGGAGCAAGATGGTAGAGGCATAGGAGACCGAGATATCAGGTCCCAGGAATTCAGCCAGATTATTATCAAACCATTCTGAACACCAACATATTCAACAGGAGACAGAAGGGAGGAAGAACAGCAACACCAGGAACAGAAAATCTACCACTTTCCAGAAGGTAGGACGTATGAAGAAGTGAATCCTAAATGATGGGACCATAGACCTCAGCAGGGAGGGGCCGGCTCCTGGTAAGTAAGAGAGCAGGGCAGCATAAAATTGGAACTTTTAGAAGTCTGGACGTCGCTCCAAAGGCTAAGCAAGGGGTGGGGCCCTTGCTGGGTCAGTGTGGTCTCAGGACCCACGGGGTCATGAAAAGACACAGGGTGTCTGAGTGTGGTAGAGGTCCCAGGTAATGGAGCAGGGTAAATGGCAGCAGAGACAAAGCTGAGACAAAAGCTGAGACAAAACTGAGCTCTCATCTTGGGATTAATTTAAACCATGATCCAAGGCACAGTCGTGCCACTGCTCTTCGAGCAGGGACCCCAGAAGCAGCAGATCCAAAAAGGGGAGACCCCCTCCTTCCTCCTCCAGAAGGACCAGTGCAGGAGCGTGCTGCAGGAATCTCCTGGGTTTGGAAACTCTAAATGGGGCCGTTCGCCTGAGATAAAAACACTCAGTCACAGGCCGGGTGAGCTCAGAGTGCAGCCGGAGACCAAGGAGATGGGAGGGATTGACTGCTTTACTTTGAGGGTGCACCGAGGGGAGGGGAACCTGAGTTCTCAGCTCCTACAGAGTCAGAGATTGGGAGGCCTCCATCTTCATTCCATCCTCCAAAGTTGTATGGAAAGTGTTCCGGGAACAAAAGCTCCTGAGAGCAAACCCAAGCAGATTACTTAGGCTGGACCCTGGTAAGGGCTGTGCAATTCCAACTAGGGCAAAGACATTTGAGAATCACTGCAACAGGCCCCTCCCCCAGAAGATCAGCAAGAATATCCAGCCAAGACCAAGTTCACTGATCAATGAAAACTGCAGAACTCCAGAGCTAGGGGAAAGCAACACATAGAATTCATGGTTTTTTCCCTCATGATCCTTTAGTATTTCAAAGTTAAATTTTTTAAATTTACTTTTTTCTTATTCTACTTTACCTTTTCAAAAATATTTTTTTTCATTGTTATAGTCATATAACAAGTCATTTTATCCCTTCATTGTATTTAACCTTATTTCCTGTATCCATATAAGTCTTTTTTTCCTTGAAATTTTGGCATACAATTTCTTCTAATACATCAAAATATACCCTAAATCAAGTGCATGGCTTTGTTCTATTCTCCACCCTGATCACATTATTTCCTTTATTTTTTCCAGCCAACTTATCTTATCAATTCCTTTCTAAAAATCTTTTTTAGGGGTCCCTGGGTGGCTCAGTGGGTTAAAGCCTGTGCCTTCAGCTCAGATCATGATCCCAGGGTCTTGGGATCAAGACCCACATCGGGCTCTCTGCTCAGCAGGGAGCCTGCTTCACTTTCTCTCTCTCTGCCTGCCTCTCTGCCTACTTGTGATCTCTGTCAAATAAATAAATAAAATCTTAAAAAAAAATTTTTTTAAATCTTTTTAAATTTTCATCTTTACAGTCATATTCCATGCCTTTATCGTGTTTGCCCTTCTTTTTGTATATATATAAGTTTTTCTTTATTTAAAATATTGGGACATAGTTACTTCTAAGAGACCAAATACAGCCAAAATCAAGTGTGCAGCTCTGTTCTATTTGCCAGTCTAATATTTATATTGGAGTCTAATATAGATTATATTTATACTATACTAATATTTAATATAATGAATATTAACATATTTAAATTTTAAAATAAAAATATTTAATTTTAATAATATATTAGATTATATTGATAATGTTAATATTAACATAAATATTAATCTAATATTTACAATAATGTTTATAAGGGTGTGTGTATATACATACATATATATTATATATATATACACATACACACATACATATATACATAAATTTTTTTTCTTTTCTTTCTTTCCCCCTTTTTTCTCCCCCTGGTTTCAGGTCTCTTCTGATTTGGTTAATGTATGTTTTTCTGGGGTCATTGTTACCCTTCTAGTATTTTATTCTCTCATTCATTCATCTATTCTTATCTGGATAAAATGACAAGGCAGAAAAACTCACCGCGGGGCACCTGGGTGGCTCAGTGGGTTAAGCCTCTGCCTTCAGCTCAGGTCATGATCTCAGGGTCCTGGGATCAAGCCCCGCATCAGGCTCTCTGCTCAGCAGGGAGCCTGCTTCCCCCTCTCTCTCTGCCTGCCTCTCTGCCTACTTGTGATCTCTCTCTCTGTCAAATAAATAAGTAAAAAATATAAAAAGAAAAGAAAAGAAAAATTTACCACAAAAAAAAGAACAATAGGCAGTACCAACAGCTAGGGACCTAATTAATACAGATATTAGTAAGATGTCAGAAATAGAGTTCAGAATGATGATTATCAAGGTGCCAGCTGGGCTCAAAAAAGGCATGGAAGATATTAGAGAATCCCTTACTGGAAAAATAAAATCCCTTTCTGGAGAAATAAAAGAATTAAAATCTAACCAAGATGAAATCAAAAAAGCTATTAATAAGGTGCAATAAAAAAATGGATGTTTTTATTGCTAGGATAAATGAGGCAGAAGAGGGAATTAGTGATATAGAAGACCAAATGATAGAGAATAAAGAAGCTGAGTAAAAGAAAAACAATTACTGGACCATGGGGAGAGAATTCAAGAGATAAGTGACATATGACAAAACATTATTAGAATAATTGGGATCCCAGAGAAGAAGAGAGAGGGGGACAGAAGTATATTGGAACAAATTATAGCAGAGAATTTCCCTAATTTGGCAAAGGGAACATGCATCCAAATCCAGGAGGCACATAGAACCCACCTCAAAATCAATAAAAATAGATCCACACCCTATCATCTAATAGTAGAACTTACGCCTCAGTGGCAAAGAAAATCCTGAAAGCAGCTTGGGACAAGAGGTCTGTAACATACAATGGTAGAAATATTAGACTGGCAACAGACCTATCCACAGAGACCTGGCAGGACAGAAAGGACTGGCATGATATATTCAGAGCACTAAATGAAAAAAATATGCAGCCAAGAATACTATATCCAGCTAGACTGTCATTGAAAATACAATGAGAGATAAAAAGCTTCTAGGAAAAACAAAACTTAAAAGAACTTGCAAACACCAAACCAACCAGTCGTACAGAAAATATTGAAAGGGGTCCGATAAGCAAAGAGAGAGCCTAAAAGTAACGGACCAGAAAGAAACAGAGACAATATACAGTAACAGTACAATGGCATTCAATTCATATCTTTCGATAGTTACCCAGAATGTAAATGGGCTAAATGCCCCATTCAAAAGACACAGGGTATCAGAATAGATTAAAAAACAAGACTCATCAGGATGCCTGGGTGGCTCAGTTGGTTAAGCGGCTGCCTTCGGCTCAGGTCATGATCCCAGAGTCCTGGGATCGAGTCCCACATTGGAGTGCCACATCAGGCTCCTTGCTCGGCAGGGAGCCTGCTTCTCCCTCTGCCTCTGCCTGCCATGCTGTCTGCCTGTGCTCGCTCGCTCTCTCTCCCTCTCTCTCTCTGACAAATAAATTTAAAAAAATTAAAAAAAAAAAAAAAAACAAAAAAACAAGACTCATCAATAAGCTGTCTATAAGAAACTCATTCTAGACCCAAAGACACCTCCAGATTTAAAGTTTGGGGGTAGAAAATAATTTACCATGCTAATGGACAGAAAGAACTGGCATGATATATTCAGAGCACTGAACGAGAAAAACATGCAGCCAAGAATACTATATCCAGTTAGGCTATTATTGAAAATAGAAGGAGAGATAAAAAGCTTCCAGGACAAACAAAAACTGAAAAAATTTGCAAACACCAAACCAGCTCTACAGGAAATACTGAGAGGGGTCCTCTAAGCAAAGAGAGAGCCTAAAAATAATAGATCAGAAAGGAACAGAGACAATATATAGTAACAGTCACCTTACAGGCAATACAATGGTACTAAATTCATATCTCTCAATAGTTACTCTGAATGTTAATGGGCTAAATGCCCCAATCAAAAGACACAGGGTATCAGAATGGATAAAAAAACAAAACCCATCAATATGTTGCCTACAAGAAACGCATTTTAGACCCGAAGACACCTCCAAATTTAAAGTGAGGGGATGGAAAACAATTTACCATGCTAATGGACATCAGAAGAAAGCTGGGGTGGCAATCCTTATATCAGATCAATTAGATTTTAAGCCAAAGACTATAATAAGAGATGAGGAAGGACACTATATCATACTCAAAGGGTCTGTCCAACAAGAAGATCTAACAATTTTAAATATCTATGCCCCTAACATGGGAGCAGCCCACTATATAAACTAATTAATAACAAAATCAAAGAAACACATCAACAACAATACAATAATAGTAGGGGACTTTAACACGCCCCTTACTGTGATGGACAAATCATCCAAGCAAAAGATCAACAAGGAAATAAAGGCCTTAAATGACACACTGGACCAGATGGACATCACAGATATATTCAGAACATTTCATCCCAAAGCAACAGAATACACATTCTTCTCTAGAGCACATGGAACATTCTCCAGAATAGACCACATCCTGGGTCATAAATCAGGTCTCAACCAGTATCAAAAGATTGGG
>PISX010007996.1:0-85062 GCA_004024625.1 Mellivora capensis | reverse complement strand
TTTTTTTTTTTTTTTTTAAGATTTTATTTCTTTATTTGAGAGAGAGGCAGTGAGAGAGCATGAGCGAGGAGAAGGTCAGAGGGAGAAGCAGACTCCCCGTGGAGCTGGGAGCCTGATGCGGGACTCGATCCCGGGTCTCCGGGATCATGACCTGAGCCGAAGGCAGTCGTCCAACCAACTGAGCCACCCAGGCGTCCCTTGGTATTCTTTGTTTTTAATCTACTCCCTCAACTTCTAATATTTTTGTGCATACCTATACATTTTAAAACACATTCGGGGGCACTTGAGAGGCTCAACTGGTTAAGCATTTGACTCTTGATTTCAGCTCAAGTCATGATCTCAGTACCCGCTTAAGATTCTCTCCCTTTCCCTCTTCCCCTTAAAAAAAAATTTATTAAATGATGCATTTTTGGAGTAAAAAAATTTAGTGTCTAAGTGTGAATATTCTTTAGGAAAGATGCTTTAAAGATACTGAATGTGGGACAGTTTCTTGAGCTATTAAGAAGTAAAATTAGATCAAGATTATCTGCAGAAATTTGTATTTACAAAAAAATTGCAAATCCTGCTGGCCCCTTAGACCTTATAAGGTATTAGCATTTGACTTTGGGATATTTTTAGATCTGCATCTTACTGAGGCAGCTGCCTTGGTAGTTGCATCTATCATTCTTTCTTTTTTTTAAGATTTTATTTATTTGAGAGACTGAGAGAGTAAGTGGGGTCTGAGTCAGATAGAGAGGGAGAAACAGACTCCCCACTGAGCGGGGAGCCTGCTGCCACTGAGGGGCCCCATCCCAGGACATTGAGATAGCGACCTGAGCCAAAGAAAGACACTCAACTGACTGAGCTACCCAGGCACCCTGCTTCTGTCGTTCTTTTAGGGGAAATTTTCTGTGTGGAATTATATGGGATTTCATGTGTGGTTCTGTATGCAGAGATTGTTAATTCTAAACTTGATTTGGTATTTTTCTCTTACGTCTCTCTTAGGGTTTTCAACTTGAGACTTTTTGCTCTATATACACGTTATAAAATACAAGTCAAATGAAATCCTCCATTTGCGCATTTTAATATGTGAGATCTTACTGTTTTTATGTATTATGCCATCCAATAGAAAATGAATTTTACTCTCTAGGAAGACAGCTTACAATGTTTGTGTTACCCAAGCCAAATGGTACCAGATATCAATGCTCTCTAAGAATTTTAGTAAATCCACAAAAGGGAAAATATCTGAAATAGATGTAAATTTCTCTGGAGTCATTGGAACCTTTCTCAAAATTGCCATCTCAAAAGAAGGAAATGAATATGTAAATACATTTAATAAATATAAACACATGAAAATTCATTTGTAGAATTATAAAATATATAAATCACAAGATACTTTGGCAAAAATTTTAAAATACCAATCATTCTCAAATGTTGGTGGGAGATGTAATTTGTATCTTTGGCCATATGTCACAAATGTTAATGCGAATACACTTTGATAGAGAACTTCTGCTACTGGGACTTTATCCTGTAAAAATACTCAAATATGTACAAAAGATACTGTTATAAATGTTTTGCTTAAAACCTTAAAATCTAAAACCATCCTAAATAGCCATTAATATGGAGTGGTTAATTCCACTCCATATTAATGGCTATTTAGGATGGCACATCTCTAAAATGGGTGGTAATTTAACCTAGTCATAGAAATGTTTATTTCCTAACCTAGAAAAATATCTATATCACAGTGTTATTTTGCAGAGAGCAGGTCATCAGACAGCACTCAGGGTCACTGATGACAGCAGGTCATCAGACAGCAGTCAGGGTCATTTGGGTAAGTGGAACATCCCCACTTCTCCTTGCTTGGCCACCTTCTTATAACCCAGCAGACAAATTTGACACATTATTGTTATTAGTTTCTAGGGCTCCCCAAAAATACCACAAACTGGGTGGTTTAAACAACAGAAGTTTATTTTCTCACAGTTTTGGAGGTTGGAAATCCAATATCAGGGTACCAATGGTTGGTTTCCACTGAGACTTCCACTGAGACTTCTCTCTCTGGTTTGAAGATAGCAACACTCTTGCTCTGTCCTCAAGTAGTTTTTCTTCTGTGTAGGCCCATGCCCCTTGTGTACCCAAGTGTCCTCTTATTATATGGACACTAGTTATAATGGAGCCCTTCCTAAGGAGTCTCATTTTAACTTGATTACCTTTTTAAAGGCCCTGTCTCCATAGAGTCACATTCTGAGGCACTAGAGGTTAGGCCTTCAACATATGAGTTTGGAAGGGACACAGTTCAGTTCATAACACTATCATAAAAATTAGCACTTTTCTGCTAGATATTTTCAAGTTTGTGAATTTGGTCATTTACCTGATTTCTCGGTTCCCATGTTTTTCAGAGAACTTGACAACTTTCTAAATAGCTTCTTTTTTTTTAAGATTTTATTTATTTATTTGACAGACAGAGATCACAAGTAGGCAGAGAGGCAGGCAGAGAGAGAGAGGGAAGCAGGCTCCCCGCTGAGCAGAGAGCCCGATGTGGGGCTCGATCCCAGGACCCTGGGACCATGACCTGAGCCGAAGGCAGAGGCTTTAACCCACTGAGCCACCCAGGCACCCTCTAAATAGCTTCTTGAATTGTATTAAGTCTTATATTATGTCTTATTACATATACATATAGGTTTTTCTCAAAAAGATACTTTTTTAATTTAAAGAAAGCATAATAGTATTTTTTAGATACTTTAGGAAGAGAGATGGATGGGAAGTGTTTTGAAAGATGAGATTATCAGTATCCTGGTATAGATGATTTAGGCTATCTGTTTTAATAATTTGGAAGTTTCTGTATTTTAATTAAGAATTTATTTTTTGTTATCCAGATGTTAACTGAAGTTAGTCTGGATGTCACTTAAAAACAGCTCATAGTTAGGGGTGCCTGGGTGACTCAGTTAAACATCTAGCTCTTGATTTCACCTCAGATCATGATCTCGGGGTCATGGACTCAAGCCCTTCATAAGGCTCTGCTCTAGGTGCTGCACCTGCTTAGGATACTCTCTCCCTCTGCCTCTGTCCCTCCCTGCTTGCACACTCTTTCTCTTTCTCTCTCTCAAAACAAACAAACAAACCAGAAAACAGGAAACAAAAAAACCCTCATAGTTAAAAGAAAAGCCAAAATAATAAAAATGACTAGTCTTTTTTTTTTTTAATGGAAACTTGACAAGTTTCCACCTTACATATTTTTTTTACTTTGTAGGCTGTCTGCTCTTTTCCTGCTAAAAGTCTTTTGTGTTCATTCAAACTGGATTTCAACATGGAAACACTTTTAAAAATAATCAGTAGACTTCAGACACTTCCACTTGTCCTTTAGTAATAAATGTGGGTTTTGTTGTAAAATGGCTACTATCCAAAGGAGTTTAGAGCCCTCTTTATGTATTACCTAATAAATTCTGATTGAAATCCTTTAAGATGTAATGTTATTTTGTCCCAGTAAATCTGGGAATGAATGTAGAAGTAAAATGCCTTGCCTAGGATTAGTCGTATTATGAAATAGTCATAGAATTATATAACACTAAGCAACTTATATAAAAAGGTCATGAATGTATAAAATTTAAAACATAAAAATATAACAGTGTGATGAATCTCGTGTCCCCATCATGTAGTTTTAACATTTATCAGTTGATGAATAAACAGAGTTTCCTACTAAAGGAAACTGAAAGCTTTAAATATGATTCCAAAGAAACATTTTAGCAACTTTTTATATGAACAAAGAACTTTTCTGTGATGCTAGTTGTAGAAAGAAGGAGGTAGAACTCATCTGGCCAACTGAATATGACCCAATGCCAAATCTAAAGCCAGGATGAGCACCAGAAAAAGACAAGTATGTGATAGTGTATCAGGGGACAGCCAGGACACCTGCCTTACCCACTCGTTCACTCCTTCATTCAAAAATATTTGTTAGTACACTGTATGGTAGATAATTTTCCCCCTTACAGTATGCATCCTAATCTGGAGAAGGAGTGAAATCTGACTTTCCCCATTACCATGAATATCTGTCTGTATCATCATCTTTTAAATGGCTACTTAGTTTTTCACTATGCGGATATATCATAATTCAAGCAGTCTCTTATGTTGAGTTTTTAAGGTTGCTTCCCATTTTGAGCTGTTTGAAACAGTACTGAGTGAAAGTGCTTTTACTCTCATCTATTGATATTAGGCTATTTCTAAAAGTAAAAATTATTGCTTAGAGGGTCACTGGCTGGCTCAGTTGGTAGAGCACGTGACTTGATCTTAGGCTCATGAGTTCAAGTCCCATGCTGGGCATGGAGTCTACTTAAAAAAAAAGAAAAGAATTCTTGCTTAGAGAATATGATGGGGTTTGAGCTTTTCAATATATTGTTACCATAGTAACCTGTCAAAGTTATAAATGTTCCCACTGCCACCAGTTTCTCAGCAGTCACATCAATACAAATTCAACTTTTTTTTTAAGATTTTTGTTTATTTGAGAGAGAGAGAGAGACAGTATGAATGGAGAAGAGGGGCAGAGGAAGAGGGAGAAGGAGGGTCCCCACTGGGGAGGGAGCCTGAGGTGGGGCTCAGTCCAAGGACCCTGGGATCATGACCTGAGCCAAAGGCGGACTTAACTGACTGGGCCACCCAGGCACCCCTACACTCAACATTTTTAATCACTACACATTATGATATTATTTCTTTATTCTTTTCTGTATCATCAGCATGAAATATATATCCATTTTTTTCAAACATAAATAGCTCTTTAATAGGCAGACACATGTATATAATTTAGTACATATTTCAGATTGTTTTTCGGAGTAGATTTTAGGAACTGTTTTAGTCAGTTAAAGGTATGCATTTTGTTACTGTTACTGCTCTAATACCTTAGTACAGTTATCTATAAACCTCATAGTAGAGTACCTGCTACTGGTCACAGTGAATACTTTTCCCTTATTTATTTACTAATGACAGATTCTCTTTGGAGAATTGGTTGTCTCAACTTGTATTCATATTTGTTGGGGTCCTACAGACTTTCTTGTCTATTTGTATGTCAGTTTATGTAATAAAACATTTCTATTTATAGTTATATCACTTATGAGAATAATTTTTGTTGTTTCCTTCCTAATACTTAAGCTTCCTTACCTGTCTCTGTCATATTACATTAGCTAAAACTTTTAAGTCAGTCTTTTTTCCTACTGTATTTCCAATGTACATAATAATGCTAGACATAGTAGATATTCAATAACTATATGATCAGTGTTGAGTATTAAATAATCATCAAGACATTGTCTTCTTATGCTCCCTATTTGAATAACAGGATATATCAATATATCATTGATTTGTACATTCATTAAGAAGGATTTATTGAATGTTTACATATACTGTAATAGGCCTTGTGCTAGATAATGGGGACACAGTATTCAAAATGACAAATCAGGGCACCTGGGTGGCTCAGTCAGTTAAGTGTCTGCCTTTGGCTTAGGTCAGGATCCCAGGGTCCTGAGATAGAGTCCTGCATGAGCTCCCTGCTCAGTGAGGGGTCTGCTTTTCCCTATGCCCCTACCCCCATTCATGGTCTTCCTCTTTCTCAAAAATAAATAAAAAACAAAAACAAAAGAAACCAAAATGACAAATCATCTTTGTCCATAAGGAACTCACAGTGTGGTGGAAGAGTAAGGGTAATATAAATAAGTTGTAAAGGACTTTAGAATATATACAAGTAGAGGTAGAATGTATACAAATAGCATTAGATAGATGAAGTGGAAATTCTGAAGCAGGGGTGGCAGCAAAAGAGGCCGGAGAACTTGTGTACAATGTTATAAAGAGGTGGTATTGAATCCTCTCTGTTGTCCAGGAAAAAAGAGATGTCTGGTTTACACTTTAAACTTTGTGGAGACTGACTGTAGGAGGCTAGAATAAAGGCATCTTGGAGGCTTTGGAAGTAGCTCAAGTGTAAGGAAGTTGATGACTTGGTTAGGATGGTAAACAGCAGATTTGGGATATATTTTGGAGTCAGAAGCAACATGATTTGCTGATAGGTTTGATGTGCTATGTGAATGAAAGTCAAGAAACAAGGAAGACTCCTCTAAGTTTTTGGTTTGAGGAAACAAGTGAGTTTGAGACTATGTAGCAAAATGGGGAGACTTGGGTTAATTTGGGGGGCACAATCAATAGTACCTTCTTGACACCAGCAATAGGCAGAGCCCTGAGTAAACATAAAAGAGATTGTGATGCCAAAAGAGAAACTCTTGTCAGCTGATTTGGGTTTTCAGTGTAACCCATGTTTGGTAAGTCCCAGAGGACCAAGGTAGAACCCATAGGCTTATTCACAGCTGCTTTTGTTCCTCCTTTATATATGCCACCTGGGAGTCTTTGAAATGAAGATGTTGCTGACACTTATTGCTAGGAGTAAAGCAGTGTTAAAGATGGAAGGCTTGTTTCCTGGGTGGTACTGACTTTCTGTTGTGACTGCCAAAATGGCAATTTTTTCCCACCAAAATTACAGGATGTCTTGAGAGGAAATAAATAGAAAACTAATGCAGTGAGAAAAGGAAAAAATGAATACCATGATAGTAATCTAGAAAATCTAAAAATCTAGAGGGGAGGAGAGAACAAAATCAATCCTTTATGCTTTCATGAGAAAAGAAGAAAAGCAGACATCAGCTACAGAGCACTTCCCCATGGGATCTTCATAGGAATACAACCAAAAGGTTCTGTACTCAAATAACTTTGGAAAAGGCTACTTAACTATGGACTGGTTAATATACTGTCAGACTGCTCAGAGTCTAACATGCAGATGTGCGTTATGTTTTATAGTAGAGGAAAGCCGAAACAGAGGAGAACATATAAGCAAAACATGAGCAACAAATGACCACAGTTTTCCTAATCTAAGAAAATGGATCAAGAGAAGAACTCTGGGGCACCTGGGTGGCCTCTATCTTTTGCTCAGATCGTAATCCCAGGGTCCTTGGATCGAGCCCCACATCAGGCTCTCTGATCGGCAGGGAGCCTGCTTCCCTCTCTCTCTGCCTGCCTCTCTGCCTACTTACGATCTCTCTCTCTGACAAAAAAAATAAATTTTAAAAATCTTTTAAAAAATAAGAGAGAGGAGAAGGAAGGGTGGTGATGTCTCAAGAAATGGTGGAGTAGGAAACACTTCCATCTAAACTAGTGTACTGGTAGGAACTGAATGAAGTTGAACATTTGTAGCTCCAGGGGAGACTTTGATAAAGAGTAAATTTGGAGGAATTTCAGCCTTTCAAGTGGTAGTAGCTACCATCCCACATCCTCAGCCTTACAGTCCTGGTACAGAATGGTGGAGCCAGGGTGGACAATATATCAGGGTTCTGTATTGATTGCTGAAAGCTGCTTTTGATTACTGAGGAACTTGCACAGAGAACAGTGGACATTTTTCAACCCCCACAGGCTGAAGTGGTTTCCAAGAGACTTAAAGAGAGTATTTGCCTACTTCCCCTTTTGGGAGCCAAAATTTTAAGGAAATCTTTATCAGATCACTAGGTGACCACAGAGATAATGAAACAGAAATAACAGACATCACATATGACAAGGAACACACAGCTTGGAAAAATAGTACTGAAGAGTCAAACAGATGAATCCAGCCCTCAACAAGTAATTTTCAGCTATCCCTGAAGAATGGGACAATTAAATTTCCAGAGTTACCACAAAATAATACTCAAATATCTACTTCTCAACAAAAATTTAAAAATGCACAAAGAAACAGGAAAGAATATCCCATTAATGGGAAAAAATAATAGTTTGGCAGAAACCATCACTGAGGAAGCCCTGACATTTGAATTATTAGTCAAAGATGTCAAATCAACTGTCTTAAATATGTACAATGAATTAAAGGAAACCGTAGATAGAAAACTAAAGGAAATAAGGAAAATAATATATGAACAAAATGAAAATTTCAAAAGATATACTGAAAGAATTATTTTAAAAAAGCAAAATTCTGGAGCTGAAAAATACAATAATTTAAATTTTAAAATTCACTAGAGGGTTTTGAACTCTCTAGCTCAAACAGCATATTTGAACAGTGAAACTTAAGATCAGTGAACTTGAAGATAGGACAATTGAACTTATATAGTCTGAGGAGTAAAAAGAAATAAGAATAAAGAGAAATGGATAGCACCCAAGGGACCTGAAGGATACCAAATGTATTATAGGAGTACCAGAAGGAAAATGAGAAAAAATATTTGAAGAAATAATGGCCAAGACCCTTTCAAATATGAAGGCATAAATATACATATCTAAGAAACTAAACAATTCCCAAGAACGATAAACTGAGAGAGATCCATACCAAAACATATTACAGTGAAATTGTTAAAATCCTAGGAAGAGAGACAAGAGAAAATGAACTTCTTATGCACAAGGGATTCTCAAAAATATTTAGATAATTTCTCATAAAAAAAAAAATATGGGGTCAGAAAGCAGTTGGATGACATATTTAAAATCCTGGAAGAGGACACCGGGGTGGCTAAGTCAGTTAATCATCTGCCTTTGGCTCAGGTCCATGATCACAGGGTCCTGGGATCAAGCCTTTCGTCGGGCTCCTTGCTCAGCAGAGAGCCTGCTTCTCCCTCTCCCTCTGGTGCTCCCCCTGCTCCTGCATTCTCTCTCTCTCTCTCTCTCTCTCTAATAAATAAAATCTTACCCAAAAATCCTGGGAGGGGAAAAAAAAAACCTCAACCAAGAATTATGTCTTGCAAAATGATCTTTCAAGAATGGAAGAGAAATTAAGATGTTTACAAATAAATAGAAGCCAAGGGTGTTCATTACTAGTAGACCTGTCCTACAAGAAATACTAAAGACAGTACTTGAGGTGAAATGTTTGGCAACTTGAACCTAAATAGAAAAAGACTAGTAAAGGTAACTACAGAAGTAAATATAAAAACCAGAATTAGTGTACTGTGGGTATTGTTTGTAATATTTGCTATATCATTTAACAAGAAAGTGCATGCAGCAATAATCATAAATATACATTAATGGGAATATAGTGTATAAAGATACAATCTATGACAATACAGTGTAAGGGAGGGACGGAAGGAGATGTATGGCAGGTACAAAGTATTTGTGTACTATTGAAACTTAGTTGGTCTTTTCCAAAGTAGATTATTTTAAGTTTAAGATGTTATTTGTAATGTGCAAGGTAAATGTAAGAGAATAACTAAAAAATATAGACAAAAGAAAAGAAGAAATTAAAATGTATACCTCCCAAAATCAGCAGAATATTAAATACATAATTATTAATATGTAATTGTTAATATTTTACTATAAAAATATTGAAACTGAAAACCAAAAATAACATAAGGCATACAGGAAAAAAATGCTTACAGTAATTAAAAAATAGATAAATGACAGAAATAAATCCTTTCTTATCAGTAATCACATTAAATGTAAATAGATGGAACAAAACTATTAAAAAGGAGAGATTGGGGGATGGGGTAACAGGAACAGGGTGATGGGTTTTAAGGAGAGCATGTGTTGTGATGAGCACTGGGTGTTATACGTAACTAATGAATCATTGAACACTACATCAAAAAGTATTGATGTGCTCTACAATGGCTAGCTGAACATAATTTTAAAAAAGAGAGATTGGCAAGTTGGATTTCAGAAAGAAAAAAAAATGTTCATCTATATGCTGTCTATAAGATATTTAATTTAAATAGGTCAGAAAGTGATTGAAAGAAAAAGAATTAAAAAATATAATTGCATACAGATAATAACTAAAGAGAACCAAGTGGATATATTATTATTAGGCAAAATAGACTTTAAATTTTAAAAGGTTGGGAAAAAAACAGATATTATATATTGATAAAAGGTTCAATACAATAAGATATAACAATTCTAAACAATTCTACGTACCTGGGGCTTCTAGGTGACTTAGTCAGTTAAGCAACTGACTCTTGATTTCAGTGGAAGTCATGATCTCAGGGTCCTGAGATTGAGCCCTGAGTCAGGCTCCATGCTCAGTAGAGAGTCTGCTTGAGATTCTCACTCCCTCTCCCTCTGCTCCTTCCTACCCGCCTCAAATAAACATACACATAACTAACAATGTAGCCCCAAAAATATATGAAGCAAAAATTGAAAAAATGAAGGGAGATACAGACCTTCAATACTTCAATATCCCACTTTCAATAATGGACAGAACAGAAGATCAGTAAGAAACAGAAGACTGGAACAACACAATAAACCAGTTAGACCTAATAAACATATAGAGAACACCACACCAAAACCACAGAATGTACATTCTTCATTTCTTAAAAAGGATTTTATTTATTTATTTGACTGAGAGAGAGAGCATGAACAGGAGAACATCAGGCAGAGGGAAAGGGAGTGGGAGAGGGAGAAGCAGACTCCCTGCTGAGCAGAGAGCCTGACGTGGGACTTAATCCCAGGACCCTGGAATCATGACCTGAGCCAAAGACAGATGCTTAATGACTGAGCCACCCAGGCATCCCCAGAATGTACATTCTTCTTAAGTGCACATAAAACATAGACCATAGACCTACACCTAGACCATATGTTAAGCCACAGAACAAGTTGTTATGGGCTGAATTGTGTTCCCCCAAAATTCATGGTAAATTTCTTTATTAAAAAAAAAGATTTTATTTATATATGAAACAGAAAGAAAGCACCAATGGGAGGGAGGGGTAGAGGGAGCAGGAGAAACAGGCTCCCCACTGAGCAAGGAGCCCAACATGGGGCTCTATCCCAGGACCTGAGATCATGACCTGAGGTAAAGGCAGATGCTTAACCATCTGAGCCACCTAGGTGCCCCTCATGTTAAATTTCTAACCACTCCTGTGCAAGTCACAATTTGACAATAGAAATAGAGACTTTAGGAGTTAATAATAAGGTTAAATGAATTCATATGTTTGGGTCCTATTCCAGTATGATAGGTGTGCTGTTATAAGGACATATAAGGGATGCATGTGCAAAGAGAAAGTGTCATGTGAGGACTCAGTGAAAAGGTGGCCATCTGCAAACTAAGGAGAGAGGCCTTAGGAGAAACCAGACCTGCAGACAATTTGATCTTGGACTTATAACATCCAGAACTGTGAGAACATAATTTTCTGTTTTTCAGGCTACCCGTCTTTGGTGTTTTGTTATGGTAGCCCTAGGAAGCAAATATACAGATCTTAAATTTTTAAAAAATTAAAATTAAAAAGTGTCTTTTATGTTCACAGTGGAATAAAACTAGAAATTACAAACAAGAGAACCTGAAAATTAATAAATATGTGGAAATTAACAATACAGTCTTAAATAGTCAATAGGTTGAAGAAGACATCACCAGAGAGGGTCACCTGGGTGGCTCAGTGAGTTAAAGCCTCTGCCTTCGGCTCAGGTCATGATCCCAGGGTCCTGGGATTGAGCCCCGAATCAGGCTCTCTGCTCAGTGGGGAGCCTGCTTCCTCCTCTCTCTCTCTGCCTTCCTCTCTGCCTACTTGTGATCTGTCAAATAAATAAATAAAATCTTAAAGAAAAAAACAAAAGAAATCACCAGAGAAATTAGAAAATACCTTCAGACAAATGAAAATGAAAACAAAACACTTAAATTTTCAATGCAAAAACACTGCCATTAGTAATTTGTAAATGTAAACATATGCCTTAAAATTAAGAAGAAACTTATCTGTACAGCTTGAGATATTAAAAGAAAGAAGAGCACACTAAATCTAAGGCCAGCAGAAAGGTAGACATAATAAAATTAGAGTGGAGATTTAAAAAAATAGAGAATAGAAGGAAAGTAGAAAAAAATCTGTTAAACTTAGTGTTGGCTCTTTGAAAACATCAAAATAATTGACATTCAGCTAGATTGCCTCAGAAACAAAAACAAGGGGCACATGGGTGGCTCAGTGGGTTAAGCATCTGCCTTGGGCTCAGGTGATGATCAGAGGGTCCAGGATCAAGCCCTGCACTGGGGGGTCCTTGCTCAGCAGGGACCTTCTTTTCCCTCTCCCTTTGCCAGTCCCCCTTCTCCTGTTCTTGCTCTCTCTCTATTTCAAATAAATAAAGACTTTTAAAAATAATTTAAAATTTTTTTAAAAAAGGAGAGAAGACCCAAATGATTAGAGTCAGAAATGAAGAGAAATACATAACTATTGATTTACAGAAATGAAAAGGACTATGAAAAGAGTATGAATAGTTGAACACCAGTAAATTGCATAACCTAGATGAAATTGACAATTTCCCAGAAACACACAAACCCATCAAAACTGACTTGTAAAGAAATAGAAAATCTGAACAGACCTACAACCAGTAAGGAGATTAATAGTAATCAAAAATCTTCCAACAAAGAAAAATACGTGACCAGTGAATTATCCGTAACATTTAAAGAAGATTTAAATGAATCTTTAAAAGATTTAAAAGGGGGCACCTGGGTGGCTCAGTGGGTTAAAGCCTCTGCTTTCGGCTCAGGTCATGATCCCAGGGTCCTGGGATCGAGCCCCACATTGGGCTCTCTGCTCAGCGGGGAGCCTGCTTCCTCCTCTCTCTCTGCCTACTTGTGATCTGTCAAATAAATAAATAAAATCTTTAAAAAAAAAAGATTTAAAAGAATGCTAGTCATTCTCAAACTCTTCCTAAAAACTGAAGAGTGAGGTACAGTTACTAACTCATTCTATGAAGACAGCATTATTCTGATACCAAAGCTTCAGAAAAATAATATCAAAACAAAACAAAACTAGGGACCAATATCCCTTGTGAATAGTGATGCCAAAATCCTCAAGAAAATGTTAGCAAGTGAATGATTATATACCATATATAGCAAGAATGATTATATACCATATATACATATATATACACATATATACCATTGTATATATGTATATATACACATATATACATATATATATACATATATATACATATATACCATTATATACCATGTCCAAGTGTGATTTATTACCAGAATGTAAGGATTATTTACCATATGAAAATCAGTGTAATACACCACATTAATGGAATATAAGAGAAAACCATATGATCATCTGAATTGATGCAGAAATATCATTCAAAAAAAGAAAAACCAACACCCTTTTATTACTATAAACAGTCTAGAAACCAGGGACAAGAACTTCCTCAACCTGATATAAGGACATTCATAAAATTTCCACAACCTAACATCACATTTAATGGTGACAGACTTTTAAGCTTTTCCTGTAAGATCAGAAACGTGAAAAGTTTGACCTCCTTTTAACACTTCTTTTCAACATAGTAGTGGAAATCCTAGATAGGCCAGTTAGGCAAGAGAAAGAAAGTAAAGGCATTCAGATTGAAAAGGAAAAATAGAAATTATCTCTGCTTACAGATGGCATGATCTTATATATAGAAAACCCCAAAGATTACACACACAGTTTGAGGTAATAAAGTTTCAGGGTACCAATCAACATATAAAAGGCAGTTGTGGGGCACCTGGGTGGCTCAGTGGGTTAAGCCTCGCCTTTGGCTCAGGTCATGTTCTTGGGGTCCTGGAATCGAGCCCTGCGTCAGGCTCTCTACTCGGCGGGGAGCCTGCTTCCCCCCTCTCTCTGCCTGCCTCTGCCCTACTTGTGATCTCTCTCTCTGTCAAATAAATAAATAAAATCTTTTTTTAAAAAAAGGCAGTTGTATTTCTGTACACTAGCAATGAATGATAGGAAAATGGAAATTAAGAAAACAATTCCATTTACAGTGGTATCAGGAAGAATAAAATACTTGAGAATAAATTTAATCAAGGATGTGTAAAACCTCTACACATAGAAGTAATACTACTACAAGTCTACTATAAAACTGTGCTGAAAGAAAGTAAAGACGTGAATAAATGGAAAATATTTCATGTTCACATGAATTGGAGGAAGCTTTAATATTGTTAAACGACAATAGTCCCCAAAGAAATCTACAGAATCAGAGCAATCTCTATCAAAACTCCAATAGCATTTTTTTTTCTGGGTGGAGAAAACCCATCATGAGATTCATATGGAGTATCAAAGAATCCTAAATAGCCAAATTAATCTTAAAAAAAGGAAAACAAAATTGGAGGACTCAAACTTCCTCATTTCAAAACTTAATACAAAGCTACAGTATTATATCTGTATGGTTTTGTCATTAGGACAGAGATATGGAACCCTGGAATAGAATAGAGACACCCTAAATAAACCCTTATATATGCTGAAATTATTTGACGAGGGCACTAAATCCATGGGGAAGAACAGACTTTTTAACAAATGGTGAGAGAAAACTGGATAGCCATATGCAAAAGAAGGAAGTTGGGCCATGCACAAATTAACTAACAATCAAAGACCTAAACTTAAGAGCTAAAACTATAAAACCGTTAGATGAAAATACATGAGAAAATCTTCATAACATTGGATTTGGCAGTGATTTCTTGGATATGACACCAAAAGGATAGGAAATTTTTTAAATAGATAAATCGAACTTTGTCATTAACTAAGAATATTTGTGCATCAAAGGACAGTATCAAGAAAGTGAAAAAACATCAGATAGAACATGAGAAAATATTTGCAAATCATGTATCTGTTAAGGGATTAATATGCACAATTAATACGGAACTCCTACAACAACGCAATTTTAAAATGGGCAAGGGACATAAATAGGTATTTTTCCCAAGAAGATATACAAAAAACTAATAAACACATGAAAATGTGGTCAGCATCATTAGTCTCTAGGAATATGCAAATCAAAACCACAGTAAGGGGTGCCTGTGTGGCTCAGTCATTGGGCGTCTGCCTTCAGCTGAGGTCATGATCTTGGGGTCCTGGGATTGAGCCCCGCATTGGGCTCCCTGCTCAGCGGGGAGTCTGCTTCTCCCTCTCCCACTCCCCTTCCTTGTGTCCCCTCTCCCTCTGTGACTCTCTCTGTCAAATAAATAAATAAAATTAAAAAAAAAAAAACACAGTAAGATACCACTGCATAGCTATCAGGATGGCTATGATCAGAGACCATGGGAAATAACAAATATTGGTGAGGATGTGAAAAAATTGGAACTCTTTTGCACTGCTATTGGGAATTTTAAAAGGCACAGCTGCTGTAGAAAATTGTTTGGCTCTTCCTTAAAAAGTTAAACAAAATTACCATATATCAGCAATTTCACTCCTGAGAATTGAAATCCAAGAGAATTGAAAACCGGGACTCAAATAGATACTTGTTCACCAGTATTCATAACAGCATTATTGACAACAGCCAAAAGAAGAAAACAACCCCCTGATGCTAACAACATAGCATCAGATGCTATCAGATGCATAGATAAACAAAATATTGTATATATATATAACTAAATATTATTCATCCTTTAAAAGTGAGTGAAATTCTAAAATATGCTGTACCTTGGGTGAATTTTGAAAATATGATTAATGAAAGAAGCCATATACAAAAAAACAAATATTATTTGATTCCACTTACATGAGTTATCTAGAATAGGCAAATTTATAGAGATAGATAGTAGAATAGAAATTACTAAGAAGTGAGGTGACTGGAAAGTTACTGTTTAATAAGTATAGAGTTTCTGTTTGGGCTAGTGATAAAATTCTTGAAATAGATAGTTATGATGATTATACACCATTATGCATATATTTAATGCCACCAAAATGCCCACCTAAAAATGTTAAAATGACAACATTCATAAAATAAAAACATGTACTAAAATAAAAACATGTACAGAAAGAAGAAAGGAGCAGTTAAAAGAGCTAGTTATTCTCTGGTGTTTGTTTTAGTTCATAAATTGGTTATTTTACCAAAATTCATATCTCTGCAGTACACATGTGGATGTAGAGGCACACTGTATCTAAAAATATATAAATCCAATTTAAATAGAATATTTAGTAAAACTCAGTTTGATACTAATATTAAGAAAAAATAAATTTTAAAAAAAGAATGGGCAGGCGGGGAAAGATGACTGAGGAGTAGGCGCCCCTATTTCAACCAGGCACCTCAGTTGAGCTGGATATCTACCAGACCATTTTGAACACCCATGAAATCAGCATGAGATGTGAGAACATATATCCAGATCTCTACAAACAGAATATCTCCGGCAGTTGGTTTTGAGATATTAAGCAGGGAGCCATGATTCTGTGGGCAGGTATCAGAAGATGAGTGGAAGGAGGGGGGAGCCTCCAGGATCCTGCACTGACAGAGCACAAAAGCCTCCCTTGCTGGGGACTGGGCACAGACTGGCAAACCAGTAGTGGTAGAAATAGGACTTTAGGGCAGCACCCCCAGACTGAAACCTGGAGCTGCAGGGGCATGTGTGCCAACTGGGGGTGCTTGGTAGTTTTAGAAGCACAAAGGGCAGAGATGTGCCTGGACCTGGAAGGGAAGGCTAGTAGTACTGTTGTGGGACGCACAACCCAGGACGCTGAGTTTTTTAGCCGCACAGACAAAAATGAAGAGGGTGTGGCCTGGAGACCTCACTTTAGAACAGACTAGGATCTCTGTTCTGAGACAGAAGTTTGAATACAGTCACCTCTGCTCTAACTCTTGGAAGAAACATGGAAAGTTACCAGAGAATAAAAACCAGTTTTCATTGAGCCATCACCCCCATATGGGAACAGGACAATTCTGCCCAAACAGGGTTGCCTGAGTAACAGGGCGGCAGACCTCTCCCCCAGAAGACAAGAGGACTTCCTGGAAGAACAAGAGGCCTACAACCATAAGGTCTGTGTAAAACAGATGCATCTTGCTTGGGTTGTGCTTAATACTTTGCACTCTGTACATTTCCTCAACTACCCCTCAACAGAATGACTAAAAGGAAGTACCTCCAACACAGAAAAAATTCAGAGATTGTGACCTCTGCCACACAACTAATGGTTATGGATATAAGCAAGACGTTGGAAATAGACTTCAGGTAACAGTTATGCAGACAGTAGCTAGGTTGGAGAAAACCATTAATGGCAACGCAGATTCTCTTAAGGGCAGAAGTGAGAGCTGATCTGGCAGAATTTAAAAATGCTATCAATGAGACCCAATCTAATCTATGTACTCTAACAGCTGGGTAAATGAGGCAGAAGAACAAATTAGTGATCTAGAAGACAAACTGATAGAAATTAGGGAATCAATCCTATTTACAATAGCACCAAAAACCGTAAGATACCTTGGAATAAACCTAACCAGAGAGGTAAATGATCTATACTCTAGGAACTACAGAACACTCCTGAAAAAAATCAAAGAGGACACAAAAAGATGGGAAAACATTCCATGCTCATGGATCGGAAGAATAAACATTGTAAAATGTCTATACTTCCCAGACCAATCTATACTTTCAATGCCATCCCGATCAAAACTACATCAGCATTTTTCAAAGTGCTAGAATAAACAATTCTATAATTTGTACGGAACCAGAAGAGACCCAGAATCTCCAAGGAAATGCTGACAATGAAAAACAAAGCTGGGTGGCATCATATTGCCTTACTTCAAGCTATACTACAAAGTTGTGGTCACCAAGACTGCATGGTATTGGCACAAAAACAGACACATAGGCCAATAGAACAGAACAGAGAGCTCAGATTTATGAACCCAACTGTTTCCACTACGTTTCTCTGTGACACTATAGAAACATAATTATAATTGACCCTTGATCAATGAAGGGGTTAAGGGTGTTAACCCCCACACAGTTGGAAATTTGTGTAATTTTTGACTCCCCAAAAACTTAACTAGAAATACCTAGCTATTAACCAAAAGCCTTACCAATAACTTAAACAGTCAACTAATGCATATTTTGTATGTTGTATGTATTATATACTGTATATATATATATATGTATGTATATATATATATATATTTTTTAAGATTTTATTTATTTTAGAGACAGAGAGGGAGCATGAGAGTATGGAGGGTCAGAGGGAGAAGCGGACTCCCTGCTCATGGGACTCAGTCCTGGGACTCGAGGATCATGACCTGAACCAAAGGCAGTCACTTAACCAACCAACTGAGCCACCCAGGCACCCTATATACTATATATTCTTATAATAAAGTTAAGCTAGGTAAAAGAAGATGTTACTAAGACAATCATAAGGGAGGCACCCGGGTTTCTTAGTTGGTTGAACATCTGCCTTCAGCTTAGGTCATGATCCCAGGGTCCTGGGATTGAGTCCCATATCGGCCTTCTGGCTCAGTGGGGAGACTGCTTCTCCCTCTCCCTCTGCCTCCTCCTCCCGTTCATGCTCTGTCTCTCTCTCAAATAAATAAATAAATAAAATCTTTTTTAAAAAAGAAAATCAAATGGAAGAAAAAATACATTTATAGTACTGTACTATATTTATTGATATAATAAGTTTGTCGTGTTTACAAGATGGATCATCTGTTAGAGCCTACATCAATATTGTCTTATATGATACAAAACATTGTAGATGTTATATGTTTTACTAACACTAAACATCAAAAATGAAAATTTCACATTATTTTACACGTTTAATGATTCACATATTGATAACAAAAAAGCAACAATATGATTGCATTATGGTGGCCTATTGTAATGAATATAATTGCTTCACGTAGCTTAGGCTATATAATAATGAATGAATGAATCCTTACAAAATTTTTATGGTGTACCATGTCACAGTCATATTCATAATATAGTATTGGAAACATTATTAACATTTAAAAAAAACTTACATCTGGTGATAGGCTGATATGCAGTCCCCAGTTATAAGAGAAAGAGGTATATTGTACAGCAATATAATTCTTTGGAAGAAAAGTTATAAAGCAGTATGAAACTAACAAGTTACTAATTTTACATTAAATATCACTCTCCTTATTCCTATGTAAGGACAGGCTTCCACTTCCATATGAGTCTTGTACATGATGTTCTACACAATGAATACTTAGGCAATGATGATGCTGACACAAAATTGTCTAATACAGTTATTAGGTTTTCATGCAAAGATACTTGACACATACACCACAGTAAGTTTATTAACCATATGGCATGATAATTATTTGTTATTCATTAACTTGAAGTGGATCACCATAAAGTCTTCATCTTTATTCTCTTCACATTGAGTAGGCTGAGGAGGAAGAAATAGAGGAGGATTTATTCTTGTTCACTAAAATGCTGCAGAGGCAAAGGATGTGGAAGGGTTAGAAGGAGGGGAAGGAGAGGCAGGCATTGTAACTTTATGGGAATAAGTCTTTTTTTTTTAACCATTTAAATTTTTTTATTTTTTTATTTTTATAAACAAATTTTTATCCCCAGGGGTACATGTCTGTGAATCGCCAGGTTTACACACTTCACAGCACTAATCATAGCACATACCCTCCCCAGTGTCCATTACCCCACCCCCTCTCCCAATCCCCCTCCCCCCAGCAACCCTCAGTTTGTTTTGTGAGATTAAGAGTCACTTATGGTTTGTCTCCCTCCCAATCCCATCTTGTTTCCTTTCTTCTTTTTCTGCCTATGGGAATAAGTCTTAATATCCATCTTAATTTTTTGCTTTTTCATTTCTCTAAAAATGTTTCTATATGATACCAGTCCCCCTCTTGCTTTAGTTTCAATGCCTCTTATCATAAAAGAATCCATGTTGCAAAAGCAGTTTTGGTGGCTGTTTTTTTTTTTTTCTTTAAGACTTTATTTATTTGAGAGGGAGAAAGCATGAGCTGGGGAAGAGGCAGATGGAGAGGCAGAAGCAGACTCCCTGCTGAGCAGGGCTCCTGATGCGGGGCGTGATCCCAGGACTCTGGGATCATTACCTGAGCTGAAGGCAGATGTTTAACCAACTGAGCCACCCAGTCACCCCTAAAAGCAATCTTGAATAATCAGAATCCTTCTGCCAGACTATCTAATGTCAATTTGTTTTCAGGCACTACTTCTTCTATGTCTTCTTTCTCATCGTCCGGAGCTGGTTTGGAAGCACTCCTCTCCATCGAGTCTTCTGTTTATTTCTCTGGTATAGTATCTTTTAGCTCTTTAATTTCTCTAAGATCTGTATCTTGAAACCTTTCACACACCCCCACCTTTTTTGCTGTATCCACAATCTCTTCCATGATTTCCTTTATTGGCTATGACCTAAATCCTGTAAAGTCATGCACAATATTTGAATGTAGTTTTCTCCAGCAGGAATGTATTGTTTGGATCTTGATGGCTTTTGTGGTTTTTTCTCTGACATCGTTGGTATTTTCACTGGTGTAATCCTTCTAGGCTTTTTTGATGTTCTCTCTTGGGGTGCTCTCCCATGGTGTTGACAATCATTTCCATAGAGTAAGTACCATGTGTAATGAGACTTAACAGTGTCATACATTGTGGTCTAGAGGCTGAATTAGAGATGTTGTGCTTGTGGACAAGTAGACTATTTCAGCCTCTTCACTGTTGTTGAACTCTTGGGGTTCTATGTGGCCAGGACCATTTTCTAATATCAAAAGAACTGAAAAGGCAGTCAGTTACTGGCAAGATACTTCATGTCTTCAGCATCAGTAGAATCAATCCAGGAAAAGGGTTCTCTTTGTCGAGGCCTTCTTAAATAACCAAAACACTGGCAGCTGGTATTTCTCTTTTCCCTTTAAGTATCAGAGTTAGCAGCTTTGTAGATAAGAGTAGTCCTGATTATAAACCTAACTGCATTTGCACAAAACAGTAGAGTTAACCATTCCCTCCCTGTCTTAAATCCTGGTTCCCTTCATTACTAATAAATATCCTTTGCAGCTTTTTTTTTTCTTTTTCTCTGCCTTGGTTAGGACATTTTCGTCTGCATTAAAAACCTGTTCAGGTAGTTATCCTTTCTCCTTGATGATTTTCTTAGTGGTACCTGGGAACTCATCTGCGTCTTCTTAGTCAGCAGAAGCTCCTTCTCCTGTTATCTTCACATTTTTTTAAGCCCAACCTCTTTCTAAAATTATCAAACTCTTCTTTGCTGGTATTAAATTCCAGCTCTAGATCCTTCAATTTCCTTTCGCTTTCAGTTATCAAATAATATAATTTAATACTGCATCTTTATGTTTGTTTACATTTCTTTCAACTATCAGTTGAAATTTCTGTGTGTGATAAGTTTTGATAAATTTTAACTTTTTGTAATGTATTTGTGTATATTTTATGGTAGTAAATGGCAAAATGGGCTAATATTTACATATATTTTATGCACTTATGACATACCTAACTTTTTCTTAAGTTTTTAGATATTTCCTAAATATCTTTGGATTTTGTCCTAAATATCTTTGGTTTGTCTGGAAGTTGTTTCAAATTGTCACAAATCTCCAAAAGGTTTTCACCATATTTATTTTAAAATCCATGTATAAGTGGGCCCATGCATTTCAAACCTGTGTTATTCAAGTGTCAACTGCGTAACTGTGGTTTGGAGGCTTCAACTTCCATGCAGTGATTGGCTATGAAAATCACGTAAAGCTTAGGTGAAAATTCTAGAGGGAATGGTGAAGTTATTTTTCAGAGTATTGCAAATATTAAAGGATCAAGTACAGTACTGCTTACTGAAAACATACATGAGGCAAATTAAGTAAAGTCCTAGAGATGTAATATACTATTGACTTGTTTCTGAAAATATGTGATGCATTAAGGTCAGGGGATACTTTTTTCTGTGTAAAGCAAGGTTTATTTACTTTAGGGAGGCTCAACATCATGATCTCAACATAAGTAACTTTAATGCAGCAACATGAGCCAGTACTGGCCAGAGACACAGCCAGTTTTGATCCAGCTTTGAAACCTTGTTAAGAACATTACAGTTAAAGCAATAAACTTACGGTTAAATATTAAATGTTATTGAATGAACGGAATGTTTCATATCTAATGTAGCCTCCCAGTTGTCCCATGAGTTCTCTTTATCTCAACAGAAAGATTGGAAAAGTAAACAGAAAGTTTCACTGTTTAAAAAAATTTCTACTTTCTGGCCATGGTTTTCCAGGGTGGGTGTTAGTGAGCATGGTCCCTGAGTTCCCTGCCACCAAGGCATAGTGACCTGTGAGCTCCTATGCGGAGAAGTGTCACTGCATTGCTCTCTCAGCATGTGTCCCTCTTTAAGAACACTCCAGTTAGCACACTAATTCTTTCAGATACACAAACACATTGGGAGCCATCAGTCACTTTCTGATATTCATGTTGTAGAAGCATAACATGCTATATACTCATATAGGTCTCAGCTGGAATAAGAAAGCTTTTCTTAATTGTTTGTTTTATTAATGTCAACATAATAATCTCAAAGATAAGACAAAGGTTAGAATAGATGTGTTCTTTGGTCTTGTCAAAACGTTACTGGCTTTGGTGGTTACTGAGAGGCTGCTCTGTATTACCCCTTCTTTGTGGGCACTGTTCTTTCTGCCTGGCATGTTTTTTCACATACTGCCCCCAGTATGTGTCAAAAAATATACTTTTCCTGCTACTTTTCTTTGTACCTTCCTTGCCATTTTCCTCCCAACTCAAGGCAAACCTGGTTGCTCATTATGGTTCCTTCCACATGGCCTCCATTATAGCACATTCAAGAGAAAATCACCCACAGTTTACACCTCTGTCTTTCCTCCTTCACTGTGACCTTCTTGAGTGCAAGGCTGTTATCTGTGGCATAAGTGAAAATTGGCTTCGCAAAACATATATGACCATATGATCCCTATGTTTTCCCAGAAAATCTTGAATTTGGAAAACTAGCTCATTTTTGAGGAACCAGAAATGGGGGTAGGGGTATGTATGCTAGTATTTGCAGCTATAAAAGCACATAGTTTACTAGATCTTCATACCCAGCTAGGATAAAAATGCTTGGGAAGCCTTCGTCCTCTTTCCACAGCCTTATAGGATAGTATATAGTATATAGCAATAGTATATAGTATAGTAGCAAAGACAAGTAGTCTAAACTCTTCTTCTAACTTATTGCCAAGCACACAAGAAAAAATATGTACAGGCAGACATGATCACTGGGCTTCCAACTGATTTTACATGAGACGTATTCTCTCTCATAGCCTGGAATGGTGACAATATAAAAAGTCACTTCAGCATTCCTTATTACGTGAACAAAATTGATAAGAAGATCCCACAAGTTTGTGGACAGAATTAATAGAGATAATTTATGTGGAATTTATATGAGCCGATACCACAGCTGGCCCTTAGAAAGTGCTCAGTAAAAGAGGTTTACCTCCCACTCATTTGTCAAAGAAACAATTTTGTGTTAAGCCTAATACAGTCTTCACAAGCCAAATGTATCTGCCTACTTTTCCGGAGACCTCCACAAGCTGGCCTCTTGACCTGGTTTCATGTGTGACCACTGTAAAGCTTCCACCTGTGCAGAGCTCTTGCTCTTATTTATTAAGCATCTGCAGTGGACCTGGCTTTGTACTGGTGTCACACAACTCTATTTAGTGCCAGCTAAACTTCTGTAACACAAGATGACCTCATTTGCAGAGGAGGATGCTGAGTCTCTGTCCTGCTTGGGGTCCCAGGTTGTAGTTCTAAAGAAGAACCAGGATTAGTGCCAGGTTGCACCCACTCCACCTGCCAGGTGCCTGTAAAAAGGGCTGGATTCATCAGCACAGGATCTTCTTTTTTAATACAAGTACTTGTAATTTGCAAAAGTGACTCAGGCGCATTTCCAAAGATGCACACTCCTGTAGAGCAGGTGGGAGGTCATTCCCGTCCTCTGAATCCAGCCACCTCTGGAGAACAGCATCCAGGCACAGAAGCTACCCTCTGGGGACAGGGATAAAGACCTTCAGCAGCCCCCAAACCTGAAAATATTAAGCCTTCCCCTTACTCAGATGTGTGTGCATATGAATAAAAGAATAGATTCATTTAAAAAAAAAAAAAAAAGAATGAAAACTGACCAGAAGGAGAAAAAAAATCTCAAAGCATCCATGGATATTTTGAAAAGATTTAAAAGTAATATTTTGAATATGAATATATACATTATGAGCTTATTCAATAAGTTTGCTCCATAAAAAATCCCATCCCTGGATATTTTAAGGATGCAGTCTTCTAAGAATAATCCGAAGAGTAGAATAGTAGGAGTGACAATGCCTTAAAGATTATTCCAACCCCTATCACAATGTCACATTCTTGGTGTTGGTTCTCAACTTTGGGCCTCTTTTTGATGGGATTGGAGGTCACCCTTTGCCTTTGGCAGATCTATGAATAGGTCAGGTCACCATTTTGCATATTTTTTCTTTCAGATAAGTCAGTAATTTAAAAACAGAGTTCTGAATCTATATTCCCTTTCCAAAGTTTACCTCAGTGCCCTGGCAACAGAAAATATAAATGCCTATTTGGGGGTGCCTGGGTGGCTCAGTCAATTAAGTGTCTGACTCTTGATTTCACCTCAGGTCATGATCTCCCTTTTGTGATCTTGAGCCCCGATTCAGGCTCCAAGCTGGGTGTGGAGCCTGGTTAAGATTTTCTCTGTCTCTCTCTACCCTTCCCTCTCCTTAGGATCCTAAGGATCTTAGAAATAATTGTTTTAATTTAGGAAATGAGAATCCAGTCCAACAGAGAATTAATTTGTTACTTATTCTCTTTTATGAGAAGTCATTGGAATTTGTCACTTTCAGAGTCCAGAGTGCTCACCATTACACTTTCACTTTACATATGAGAATGCAGAGTTTATACAGTTTAAGTATAGTTTGGTGAAACCAGCTGAGTAGTTCTGTGGCTGACTCATAATTAAAATTCAAAATTTCTGGCTCTCAGATCTGCTTGAGTTGTATCTCTTACTGTTTTTACAGTAGTACAATGGAAACTTTTGTATAGAAAATGAATTCTTGAATACTTGCTAAGTTATTTTAGATCTCTGAGGAAGAAACTTTATGTTCTGAAAGTAAATGTTGCATAGATTCTCTTTAAATATTGAGGAAGTGACGGTGAGAAATAGGAGAATGTGTTAGGAAAGGAAGGTTTTAACTGGATTATTTGAAAGCAGCAATATTGTCTTGAAATGCTGCTTTGGGGACAAATGTAGGTAGCTGAGCTATTGTTACCTTTACCCTTTTCCCCTAGTTTAGGGAAACCAATTAAGAAAGGTAGAGGAAGTGGAGATGCAACATGGGGGGTTGGGGGGTAGGAAAAGAAGAAAAGAAACAAGATGGGATCGGGAGGGAGACAAACCATAAGTGACTCTTAATCTCATAAAACAAACTGAGGGATGCTGGGGGGAGGGGGGTCGGGAAAGGGGGGTGGTGTAATGGACATTGGGGAGGGTATGTGCTATGGTTAGTGCTGTGAAGTGTGTAAACCTGACGATTCACAGACATGTACCTCTGGGGATAAAAATACTTTATATGTTTATAAAATATTAAAAAAAATTAAAAAAAAAGAAAGGTAGACTAGTGGCCCAGCAGAAGCATCCAAACTTAGTTCACCATCCTTTGGGTAGCCTGCCATGTTTTCCAGAAACATACCCTTATTAGAATGTACTCATGATGGATAGTGCATTCTGTCCTGTTATCTCACATGCTTTTGCTTTTAATTTCACTCCTACCTTTTGTGTAAGAATCACACCAGTTATTGAGGAATAGACTTGTATTTGTTAGACTAGTGTTTCATAATTTAAAATAATTTATGGAGCACAAGATGTGATGAGCACTGGGTGTCATATGCAACTGATGAATCATTGAAAACTACATCAGAAACTAATGATATACTATATGTTGACTAATTGAATTAAAATTTGAAAAATGAAAAAAATAAGCATTATGGAGTGATCTTTAAAATTATGTACTAATTTAAGAAATAAGTTCTATTATAATAAAATTTTAAGGAGAATATCATTCTTTGATAATTTTTAGAGAATTGTTAATCTCTTATGTGTCTGAGCATTCGAGTGTAATTCTTTACTGTGAAGTAATTTAAATATTTTTAAATATTTATTTTTATTATTTATTATTATATTTAAATAAAATTATTATTATTTATTATTATATTTAAATAAAATTAAATAATTTAAATATTATTTAAAAGGCTACATGTTTCTTATCATTGTATCTCTTGGAGAATATAATGCTGGCTTTATGTCCAGTGTTGAATGTGGAGAAGAAAGGAAATAATAAGCATATTGATACTAGAGCCAAGAAGACACATGAAATGACCCCCAAAAGATAAGAGATAGATGATTATGACTGCTCTATCTAAACAAATACAGTATTCTAACTAGAAAACAAAAAGATCTATTTTCTTAGTTATTGGTTTCATTTTATCCTATTTTTAACTTTTAAGAATTACATATTACTTAAGTGGAAATACAAGTTTTTAAGATTACCTCTTTGAAGTTTTTCTTCCAGAAATTGTTCCTAGTATTCAATAACCTATTGGTACCAGACAGGATCAGCTTAAGGTTTGCCTTGTAACATAAACACTTTAACTTGAAAAATTACAAGAGGATGTATAATTTTAGGAGTGGCCCTTAGAAAAAACTCAGTAAAACTACTGCCTTTTTTTTTTTTTTAAGATTTTGTTTATTTGACACAGATCACAAGTAGGCAGAGCAGCAGGCAGAGAGAGAGGGGGAAGCAGTCTCCCCCCTGAGCAGAGAGCCCTATGCAGGGCTCGATCCCAGGACCCCAAGATCATGACCTGAGCCAAAGGCAGAGGCCCAACCCACTGAGCCACCCAGGAGCCCCTACTGCTGTCAGTCCGTATGTTTGAGTGTACTTAGAGGTATTATGTCAGTGTATGTTAGCTGTGTTAGAGCTACTGGAACTGTGAGTTACGCATTAAAAAGTTAGTGTTGCTTCACAGGTATGGCCTTCACAGGAATTTTTCCTAAATTCCAGGAGATTGCTACCAATTTACGTGTGTGTGTGTGTGTGTGTGTGTGTGTGTGGTGTGGTGTGTTTAACTTTTGTATTACAATTTCTCTCTTTTCTCATATAACAAGCAAATCCTTGCACCACTAATTATAAATCTTTGTTAATGGGCTTTGTTGTATAATGATGTAAGCTGTGATGATAACAACATAAAGGGCAGGAGACAGGTATATAAGAGCAAAGTATTTTGTGTAATATTGAAACTAAGATGGCATTATTCTAATGAGGTTGTTGTAAGTTTAAGATATTATTTCTTCCTTTTATTTGAGTTTTTTCATCCCCTATTTTTTTCCTCTCATAGTTTTAGAAGTTATTTCATCTACTTTTTGTTGCTCACGTAGTTATTCTTACAGTTTTAGCATGCGCATTTAAACATGTGTTAATCTGAGGTATCTGGCTGCCTCAGTTGATGGAGCCGGAGACTCTTGATCCCATGGTCATGAGTTTGAGCCCCACATTGGATGTAGAGATTACCTAATAAAAATAAACATATATATTATCCTATAAACTTCCTTTTTAGAAATATTTTTAAATTTGTTTTAGAGAGAGAAAGAGCATGTGCACACGTAAGTGGGAGGAGGGGCAGAGGGAAAATCTCTGAATCTCTGAATCTCAAGCTTAGCATGGAGTCCCATGTGGGGCTCCATCTCATGACCCTGAGATCATGACTTGAGCTGAAATCAAGAGCTGAACGCTTAACTGACTAAGCTACCTATATGGGCACTCCTATAAACTTCCAAAATTCATTTATTTCTATATGTTTTCTTTTTTTTTCTTTTTTTTAATTTAATTTTACTTTTTCAGTGTTCCAAGATTCGTTGTTTATGCACCACACCCGGTACTCCATGCATTATGTGCCCTCCTTAATACCCACCACCAGGCTCACCTATCTTCCCAGCTCCCTCCTTTCTAAAACCCTCAGTTTGTTTCTCAGAGTCCACAGTCCCTCATGCTTCATCTCCCCCTCCTATTTCCCCCAGTCCACTTTTCCTTTCCTTCTCATAATGTCCACCATGTTATTACTTATGCTCCACATAAGTAATAACAATAAGTAAGTGAAACCATTTGATAATTGACTCTCTCTGCTTGTCTTATTTCACTTAGCATAATCTCCTCCAGTCCCGTCCATGTTGATACAAAAGTTGGGTATTCATCCTTTCTGATGGAGGCATAATATTCCATTGTATATATGGACCATATCCTCTTTATCCATTCTTCTGTTGAAGGGCATCTTGGCTCTTTCCATAGTTTGGCGATTGTGGCCATTGCTACTATGAACATTGGGGTGCAGATGGCCCTTCTTTTCACTACATCTGTATCTTTGGGGTAAATATCCAGTAGTGCAATTTCAGGGTCATATCTTTTCTTACCAAAAGGCAGATTCTTAGCACACTATTATTTCCCCATTCTCTCTCATTACTTTTGTGCTGTAATCACTTAAGAATTTAGTTTTAGATTTTTAAAAGTTTATTCAATATATATTTCTAATTATCTATAAATTTTACTGGGTTCTTTGCTTACCATGATTTAGCTTGTTTTTTTCCTTCTGTGGGCTGAATATTCATTTTCTCTAAATCATCCACGAACAAATCTTAACTCTAGAGAAGGTCCATTCTGAGTCCTTGTGTGACTACAAATACTTTAATATCATAGCCCTCCCATTTAAATGCTCTCTGGCTGGGTATACAATTCTTCAAGTATTTTCTCCTCAGAACATCTCAAGATTTCCTTTAATGTTCAGTTTTGCTGAAGAGATTTCCCTCCCTTCTTTCCTCTTCTTTTCCTTTCTCTTCTCTTCTTCCCTCCTTCCTTCTTCTTTTCTTTTCTTCTTTCTTGTTGTTCTAGTCTATTTCTGATCCAGGCTATGTGAATAATATATCACCATTAGTACCTTCAAATGTGGAAAGGATACCCCCAACATAAATGAATGCATTAAAATAACCACAAACATACGTTTTAAAACACAGTAACTCTGACACTCCTTGCTAACCAGAATGAATTCCACTTATCGGAAGGGGTGGGGGGGGAAGGCTTTTCCATCTTGCTGCCTGAGAATCAAAATTGATTTAATACCTTTTTGGTAAGAACATTTAAGTTCTACTCCCTCAGCAAATTTCTGTTTCTGAATACAATATTAACAGCTATAGTGACCATGTTTAAATTAGATTTACAAAACTTAAGATGAATAATTTGACAATTTTAACAACTTTTTTTTTGTCCTTCATCCCCAAATCCCTGGCAACCATTTTCTATGAGGTTTATTTTTTACTGTTGTTAGATTCCACATATATATGATCCCATGTAGTCTTTGTCTTTCTCTTGCTTATTTGACTTACCATAATGGCTGTAAGGTCCATCTATTTTGTCACAAATGGCAAAAGTTTCTTCTCATTGCAAAATAATATCGTGTATATTGGATACATGTACCACATTATCTTTACCCATTCAGCCAATTGCTGAGACTTAAGTTGTTTCCACATATTGGCTATTGCAAATAATGCTTCAATGAACATGGGATGATCATGTTTTAATTTCCTATGTATATTCCCAGAAGTGGTCTTGGTGTGTCATATGGTGTTCTGCTTTTAATTTTTTTTTTTTTTAAGAGACCTCCATACTATTTCCAGTGGCTACAACAACTTACATTCCTACCAACAGAGCACAGAGCACAGGGATTCCCTTTTCTTTAGATCCCCAGCAACACTTGCTATTTCTTGTCTTTTTCATGATAATCCTTCTCAGAAATGTGAGGTGATAGCTCTCTGTGGTTTTGATTTGTATTCCCCTGATGATTAATTGATGTTGAGCACCTTTTTTTATACCTCTTGTCCATGGGGACATTTTCACTGGGAAAATGTCTCTTTATTTCCTGTGCCCATTTTTTAATTCCTTTTTTATGCTTTGCTATTGAGTTATATGACTTTGTGATATGTTTTGGATATTAACCCCTTCCTTATCAGATATGTGATCTGGAAATTTGCAAATATTTTCTTCCATTCTGTAGCTTCTTTTTCATTTTGTTAATGGTTTCTGTTGCTATTCAGGAGACTTTTAGTTTGTAGTCCCACTCGTTCATTTTTGCTTTTATTGCCTTAGGTTTTGGTGTCAAATCCAAAAACTCGTACCGAAGACCAATGCAAAGGAGCTTACTGCCTGTATTTTCTTCTAGGAGTTTAGAGTTTCTTCCAGGTGTGAGATCTTATGTTCAAATCTTTAACCCATTTTGAATAAATTTTTGAGTGTGGTGTAAGAAGAGGTCCAATTTTTTTTCTTTTGCATGTGGCTGTCCAGTTTTCCAAAAACCATTTATTGAAGAAACTGTCCTTTATCCATTATATATGCAAGACTTGTCATCAGTTATTTCACCATATATATATGTATATATATACACATATATATATATATATATTTACTTCTCAGCTTTGTATTCTGTTCTGTTGATCTATTTGTCTGTTTTTATGCTAACACCATTCTTTCTCTACTATTATTTTAATTTAGTTTGAAATCTGACAGTGTGATGCCTCTGGCTTTGTTCTGCTCCAGATTTCATAGGCTATTTGGAATCTTTGAGGTTTCATACAAATTTTAGGATTTTTTTTCTATTTCTGTAAAAAATGTCATTAAAGTTTTGATAGGGATTATAGTGCATCTGTGGATTGATTTGGGTACTATGGACATTTCAAAAATATTAATTAGTATTTAAAATATTAATTAGCCACCCAGGATCCCCTTAACTGATTTTTGTATAATGATTTTATCCTGCAACTTTACTGCATTTGTTTGTTCATTCTAACAGGTTTGGGGCATAGTCTTTTCTGTTCTCTATATATAAAATCATGTAATCTGCAGATTGAGACAGTTTTACTTTTTTCATTTTGGATTTGGGTATCTTTTATTTATTTTTCTTCCCTAATTGCTATGGCTAGGAATTTCAGTAGTGTGTTGCATAAAATTAGTGAAAATAGGCACTTTTATCTTGTTCCTGATCTTAGTGGGAAAGTTTGTAGCTTTTCACTGTTGCATATGATGTCAGCTATGGGCTTCTTATATATGGCCTTTATTATATATTGTATGTACATATAATACATATGTACATATATATTATGTTATATATATACATATATTGTATTATATATTATATATATAACAAACGATATATATCCAGTTTGTTGAGATTTTTTTTTGTCATGAATACTGAATTTTGTCAAATGCATTTTCTGTATCTATTAGGATGATCATATGATTTTTAACCTTCTTTTGTTAATGTGGTGTAGCATGTTGATTGATTTGTTGGTGTTGAACCATCTTTGCGTCCTTCAAATCAGTCCAACTTGATCATGGTATATGATCCTTTTAATGAATTACTGAATTGGGTTTGTCAGTATTTATTGAGGATTTGTATATCTATGATCATCAGTAATATTAGCCAATAATTTTCTTTTCTTATAGCCTTGTCTCATTTTAGTATCAGGGTAATGCTGGGTACATATAATGAGTCTGGAAGTATTCCCTCCACTTACATTTTTTGGAAGGGTTTGAAAAGGATTGGTATTGATTCTTCTTTAAATGTGTGGTAAAATTCACCAGTGAAGCAATCTGGTCCTGGACTTCTGTTTATGGAGACATTTTCGATTACTGATTTAATCACCTTAGTAGTAATTCACCTATTTGATTTTCTATTTCTTCGTGATTCATTCTTGGCAGGTTATATACTTCTAAAGTATCCATTTCTTTTATGTTGTCCAATCTTTTGACATATAATTGTCCATAGTAGTCTCTTATGATGAATCGTGTATGCATGGAATCTGTTGTAACATCTTTGATTTTATTACTTTGATTTTATTTATTTAATTCCTCTCCTTTTTTTCTCTAGCTAAGTCCAGCTACAGTTTTTCAGCAAAACAGTTCTTAATTTCATTGATCTTTCCCACTGTCTTTTCAGTCTCTATTTCATTTATGTCTGCTGTGATCTCTCTTATATAACTTCCTGCTACTAATTTTAGCCTTAATTTGTCCTTCTTTCCTAATTCCTTGAGTTGTAAAGTTAGGTTGAGTTTTATTCCTTATGTATAGGCATTTATCCTTATGAACTTCCCTTTTAGAACTGTTTTGCTGCATTCCTTAAATTTTGGTGTTTTGTGTTTTCATTTTCATTATTATATTTCAATATTGTCTTATACGTTATTCAGTAACATGGTATACGTAATATCCATATGTTTGTTTACTATTCCAGGTTTCTTCCTCTAATTGATTTTTAGTATAACCTTATGGTCAGAAATTAAATTCTTATTAAATTAGTTAAGACTTGTTTTGTGGCACCCCCATTATATATCATTTAAACCCAAATTGTCGTTATTGTACTTTTGATTTGTATTTCCCTGACGCCAAGTGACATGGAACATTTTTTCAAGTGTCTATTGGCCACTTGTATGTCTTTGGAGAAATATCTGTTCCTTCCATTTCTACTATTGATTTTCTGTCTGCATGATCTATCAAGTTTAATGTGTGTGTGTGTGTATGAGAGAGAGAGAGAATTTAGTGATTCATCAATTGCACCTTACATCCAGCGCTCATTATATCAAGTGCCCTTCTTAATGTCCATCACCCATTTATCTGTTCCCCCTACGCAGCTCCACTCTAGCAGCCTCAGTTTGTTTCATAGAGTTCAGCATCTTTTATGGTTTGCCTCCCTCTCAATTTTCAATTTATCTTATTTTTTCGTCCCTTCCACTATGTTCATCTGTTTTGTTTCTTAATTTCAGTTATGAGTGAAATCATACAGTATTTGTCTTTCTCTGAAAGACTTATTTCATTTTAGCATAATACCCTCTACTTATATCCACATCATTGTGAAAGGTAAAATATCATCCTTTTTGATGGCTGAATAATATTTTGTGGTGATATATACATCTCTTTATCCATTCATCTGTTGATGGACATCTGGGCTTTTCTCATAGTTTGATTATTTTGGTATTGCTGCTATGAACATTGGGGTGTATGTGCCCTTTAGAATCAGTATGTTTGTATCCTTTGGATATACCTAGTAGTGCAGTTTTGTTGGGCGATGGGTAGCTCTATTCTTAACTTTTTGAGGAAGTCCATACTGTTTTCCAGAGTGGCTGCACCACTTTGCATTCCCACCAATAGTTTAAGTAGGTTCCACTTTCTCCACATTGTCACCCATATATGTCCTTCCCTGGTTATTCATTTTAGCCATTCTGACAGATGTGAGGTGATATCTCATTGTACTTTTGATTTGTATTTCCCTGACACCAAGTGACATGGAACATTTTTTCAAGTGTCTATTGGCCACTTGTATGTCTTTGGAGAAATATCTGTTCCTTCCATTTCTTTCTTTTTTTTTTTTTTTTTTTTTTTTTTTTTTTTTTAGTTATTTATTTATTTGACAGAGATTACAAGTAGGCAGAGAGGCAGGCAGAGAGAGAGGAGGAAGCAGGCTCCCTGCAGAACAGAGGCCCCAACATAGGGCTCGATCCCAGGACCCTGGAATCATGACCTGAGCCGAAGGCAGAGGCTTTAACCCACCAAGCCACCCAGGAACCCCTGTTCTGTCCATTTCTTGACTGGACTTTTTGTTTCTTGGGTGTTGAGTTTGATAAGTTCTTTATAGATTTTGGATACTAGCCCTTTATCTGATAAGACATTTACAAATATCTTCTCCCACTCCTTATGTTGCCTTTTAGTTTTATTGACTGTTTCCTTTGCTGTGCAAAAGCTTTTTATCTTAATGAAGTCCCAATAGTTCATTTTTTGCCTTTGCTTCCCTTGCCTTTGGCGATGTGTTTAGGGAGAACTTGCTCTGCTGAGGTTGAAGAGGTTGCTGCTGATGGACTCCTGTCTCACATTTAGATCTTTCATCCATATTGACTTTCTTTTTGTGTATGCCCTAAGAAAATGGTCCAGTTTCATTCTTCTGCATGTGGCTGTCCAATTTTTCTCAACACATCTGTTGAAGGGACTGTCTTTTTTCCATTGGATGTTCTTTCCTGCTTTGTTGAAGATTAGTTGACTGGATTCTCTGTTCTGTTGCTTTGATCTATGTGTCTGGTTTTTTGCCAGTACCGTAGTGTCTTGATGACTACATCTTTGTAGTCTTTGTAATACAGCTTAAAGTCCAGAGTTTTGATGCCTCCAGCTTTGCTTTCCCTTTTCAAGATTGATTTGGTTATTCAGGGTCTTTTGTGGTTCCATACACATTTTAGGATTGTTTGTTCTGACTCTGTGAAAAACACTGATGGCATTTTTTTTAAAGATTTTATTTATTTATTTGACAGACAGAGATCACAAGTAGGCAGAGGCAGACAGAGAAAGAGGAAGGGAAGCAGGCTCCCCACTGAGCAGAGAGCCCGATGTGGGGCTCGATCCCATGACCCTGAGATCATGACCTGAGCTGACGGCAGAGGCTTTCACCCTCTGGGCCACCCAGGCGCCCCACTTATGGCATTTTGATAGGGATTGCATTGAATGCATAGATTGCTGTGGGTAGTATAGACATTTTAACAATATTTGTTCTTCCAATCTATGGACGTGGAATGTTTTTCTGTTTCTTTGTGTCTTCCTCAATGTCATGATTTCGTAAGTGTTTTACAGTTTTTAGAGTACAGGTTCTATACCTCTTAGTTTAGGCTTATTCCTAGGTATCTTATTTTGGTGCAATTGTAAATGTTTTTGGTGCAATTGTAAATGGCATTGATTCCTTCATTTCTTGCTTCTGCCTCCTTCTTAGTGTATAGAAGTGCAACAGACTTCCGTGCAGTGATTTTATATCCTGTGATTTTTGGGGAATTGCATTATCATTTAGCAATTTTTCATGGAGTCTTTTGGGTTTTCTACGTAGAGTAGCATTGTCATCTGTGAAAAGTGAAAGTTTGACTTCTTTTTTTGCCAAGTTGCATGCTTTTATTTCTTTTTGTTGTCTGATTGCTGAGGCTAAGACGCAGTACTATGTTAAAAAACAGTGGTGAGAGTGGACGTTCCTATCTTGTTTCTGACCGTGGAGGAAAAACTGTTTTTCCCCATTGAGGATGATACTAGCTGTGGGTCTTTCATATATGGCCTTCATGATGTTGAGATATGTTCCCTGAATCCCTACTTTGTCGAAGTCTTTTATCAAGAATGGATGCTGTACATTGTCAGATGCTTTTTTTGCATCTATTAAAAAGATCCTGTGTTCTTGACCTTTTATTAATGTGATATATCACATTGATTGCTTTATGAATGTTGAA
Source organism: Mellivora capensis (assembly GCA_004024625.1). NCBI lineage: Eukaryota > Metazoa > Chordata > Mammalia > Carnivora > Mustelidae > Mellivora > Mellivora capensis. Next base: position 50,101 of record PISX010007996.1, on the reverse strand, counting down.
CCACACCTGCATTCCAGCAATAAATCCCACTTGGTTGTGGTGAATGATTCTTTTAATGTACAGTAGGATTCCATTTGCTAGTATCTTGGTGAGAATTTTTGTATCCAGGTTCATCGGGAATATTGGTCTGTCATTCTCTTTTTTAGTGGGGTCTTTTGGTTTTGGAATCCAGGTAATGCTGGCCTCATAAAAAGAGTTTGGAAGTTTTCCTTCCATTTCTATTTTTTGGAACAGTTTGGGAAGAATAGGTATTGACCCTTCTTTAAATATTTGGTAGATTTTTTCTGGGAAGCTGTCTGTCTGAACTTTTGTTTTTTGGGAGATTTTTGGTTACTGATTCAACTTCTTTGCTGCTTATGGGTCTGTTGAGCTTTTCTACTAGTTCCTCTTTCAGTTTTGGTAGTTTATATGTGGTTAGGAACTTTTCCATTTCTTCCAGATTGCCCAATTTCTTGGCTTATAATTTTTTATAATCTCATATTTATATTTTTTTGCTGTTAGTTCTTATTTCTCCTCTCTCACTTGTGATTTTATTTATTTGAGTCCTATCTCTTTTCTTTTTGATAAGTCTGGCTAGGAGGTTGTCACTTTTATTAATTGTTTCAAAGAACCAAATCCTAGTTTCCTTGATCTATTCTACTAGGGTTTTTTGTTTCTTTGTCATTTATTTCCCCCTCTAATCTTTATTATTTCCCTTCTGCTGACTTTAGGCTTCCTTTGTTCTTTTTCTAGCTCCTTTAGGTATAAGGTTAGGTTGTTTCCTTGAGATTTTTCTTGCTTCTTGAGGTAGTCCTGTTTTGTTATGTATGTTCCTTTTGTGATCGCTTTTGCTGTATCCCAGAGCTTTTTGTACCATCATCATTTCATTTGCATTTGTTTCCAGGTATTTTTATATATCTTCTTTGATTTCCTGGTTTATCCATTAATTCTTTAGTAGGATGTTCTTTAACCTCCATGGTTTTGTGGTCTTTCCAATTTTTTTCTTGCAATTGACTTCAAGTTTCATAGTGTTGTCTTCTGAAAATATTTATGGTGTTATACTAGTCTTTTTGTACTTGTTGAGGCCTGATTTGTGACCCCGTCTGTGATTTATTCTGGGGAATTTTCCATGTGCACTCAAAGAATGTGTATTGTGCTTTAGGATGAAATGTTCTAAATATATTTAAGTTCATCTGCTCCAGTGTGTTGTTCAAAGTCATTGTTTCCTTGTTGATTTTCTGCTTAGATGATCTCTTTATTGCTGTAAGTGTGGTGTTAAATCCCCTACTGTTATTGTATTGTTTTCAGTGAGTTCCTTTATGTTTGCTGTTAGTTGTTTTATATATTTGGGTGGTCCCAATTTGGAGGCATAAATATTTACAATTATTAAATTTTCTTGATAGGTAGACTGCCTTAAATTATATAGTGTCTTTCTTTATCTCTTGTTACAGTCTTTGGTTTAATATCTCATTTGTGTGAGTAAGTATGGCTACTCTGGATTTCTTTTGATGCCCATTAACATGATAAATGGTTTTTCATTCACTCACTTTCAATCTGCAGGTGTCTCTAGGTCTAAAATGAGTCTGTTGTAGGCAGCATAGAGATGTGTCTTCTTATTATTATTGTTGTCAATTCTGATAATCTTTTGATTGGAACATTTAGTCCATTTACCTTCAGAATGATTATTGATAGATATGAATGTTATATCATTGTATTACTTGTTAAGTTGTTATTTCCGTCCTTTCTAGTCACTTTTGGTCTTTCTTTCCCACTCATAGTTCAATATTTCTTACAGGGCTGGTTTAGTGGTCATATACTGCTTTAGTTTTTGTTGTTCTGTTTTGTTTTTTTGTCTGGGAACTCTTTATCTTTCCTTCTATTCTGAATGACAACCTTGCTGGATAGAGTATTCTTGACTGCATATTTTTCCCATTCAGCATGTTGAATATCTCATGCCACTCTCTTCTGGCCTGTTGTGTTTCTCTGGAGAGGTCTGCTGCTAGCCTTATTTGTCTTCCCTTGTAAGTTAGGAACTTCTTTTATATTGCTGCTTTTGGGATTTTTTTTTTCCTTATCTCTGTATTTTGCAAATTTAACTATAATATGCCGTGGTGGTTAGTGGCTTTTGTTGATTTAGGTGGCAGTTCTCTATGCCTCACAGATTTCAATATCTGTTTCCTTCCCCAGATTAAGAAAATTTTCAGATATAATGTTCTCAAATAAATCTTCTGTCCCCTTTCCCTCTCTTATTCTTTTGAGACTTTTATAATGCACGTGCTTTAGGGAGACACTGAATTCCCTAAGTCTACATGTGTGATCCAACATTTTTCCTTCCCTCTTCTTTTTGGTGTCCTGTTTTCCATAATTTTATCCTCTATATCACTTATTCATTCTGCTTATTCTGTCCTTGCGTCCAGCTGGTTTTGCATCTCTGTTATAGCATTTTTTATTTTGTGCTGACCAGTTTTTATGTCTTTTATCTCTGTGGTAAGGGACTCCCTCGTCTTACATGCTTTTCTCAAGCATCCTTATGATTGTTGCTTTAAATTCCATAGCAGGCATATTATTTACATCTGTTTCAATTAGATCCCTGGCCATGACCTGTTCTTGTTCTTTCTTTTGGGATGAATTCTTCCATTTTGGCATTTTGTGTAGGTCTCTGTCTTCTTCAGTGTATTAGGAAAGCCTGTTATGTTTCCTTCTCCTAAGAGTAATGGCTTTATAAAGAAGAGGTCCTATACTGTCCAGGGCCTTGCACTTCAGGAAGTATCTGTGGTGTATCCTGTTTGCACTCTGCTGTGTTTTGTCTGCCCTTTCCCTCGGGTCAGTCCTCTTCAAAGTTTCTCCTTCCCTACAGCGGGGAGTGTTTGGACCCTGGTCAGAGTGTGGCGAGTTTTGACTAGGTGTGCTCTGGTCTTCTTGTTAAATGAGACCTGATGCTATTTCCACTAGAGCTGTAGCTTTTCAGCACTCTGTGATCAGTAGACATGGTGTGTGAGGGGGTGAGGGTGGGGTTGTACCAGTCTTCTGGGGGAGGGGTCCACTGCTCTGGTTCTCAGGCACACTTTCCCTAGTAAAGCAGCACCTGTAGAGTGCAGGGAGGCAGCATTTGGGGTAAGGGGTTTAGGCAACCATTGTTGGCACTGTGCTGCTTTCTGAAGTTAGTTTATGCTGGGGCTTGGGGAAAGAAATGGCTCCAGCTCCCTTCTTCCACCCAGAGAGAGGAGTTCTCTCTCCAGGAAACCCTAAGAAAAGAGTGAACAGTCTTTCCTTGCATATCCTAGGCATCCCTTTTGATACCTGCCTTTACCTGTATCTGGGCAGTGCCTGCGTGGCAGTGCAATGTACCTGTGTTTTATCCTAGGCAGATCATCTGAGTTTTAAAACTCCAAACTTTATGGGACTGTCCTAGTGCAGTCCCACGCTGGTCCTCTAAGGGAGGGTCTCCCCACACTGGTGCTGGTGCAGGTTTGTCCCAGAGTGCAGCTAGACCAAGGCACAGGAGCTTGGAATTTGGAGTAAAGCACAGGAAAAATCTGGTGTCCAGGTTAGCTGTCCTCAGTAGATGTTTCTGAGTCTATGCTTGGGGGTTGGAGGGGGCACCCACTGGCTCTTTGATCCCCAGAGAGGCAATGCCAACTCTCCCAGTTGTGCTCCAAGAAGGGAGAAACATTTCTCCCAATGGGTCCCAGAACATCTTTAGATAATAGGTCCACATTACCAGCTATATCTGTCCTCCTCCACAGGAGTACTACTGTGCTGTGCTGTGCACCACCCCTGGCTCCACACCACACAAAGCATGGACCTCTAAAATTCCAGTCCTTGAGCTCCTCTGGTTGTAAAAATTCAACCCCTCTTATTTTCCCAGTCAGTTGCTTTGGGGAAGTGTTTCCCTTGTACAATCAATCCCCTGTGTGCTTCTCTCTCCCTCTCTTTTTCTCTTGGTGATCAGGACTCCCTCCCTTCTTGTGCAGCACCCATGATCCTTTTCTCCCCCAAATCACATATCTGCACTTTATACCTTACACTTTATGACCTCTTCTTTCCCTCCAGTTGTGTGCACTTTGTTCTCCCGGTGGCATTATTTATTTCTGACCCTTAGCATAGTGCCTGCTTTATACTTTCTACCCAGCATGTGTTAAATGACTATTAGAACAAATACTAAGGGAAAAAAGAACTGGTGGAACTAGGAAAGCAATTTTGGGAGACCGGCATATGTGAACATCTGGGCTGAATATATGATCCACAAGGTTAGGTATGCATAATTGAGTCTTTAAAAACCTATAAAAGGACCTTTGATTAAGAGGATGTCTCTGGAAATAGAAGGGTTCTTAGTCTCTGTTTTCATTCTTTTTCAATTTAAATATATTTGTCAATTAAAATGTATAGATTGTTGATACATTTATATATTTGTATTATGATTGTGATTGTGATAGTATCACCCCATATGATGACCCTTTCTTTTTGGTGGTTGGAATAATTAAGAGCTAGTCTCTTAGTAAGTTTCATGATCATAATACAGTATTGTTGTCTTTACTATGCATTAGATCTCCAAGACTTATTTACTATTCATTGCAAGTTTGTACCCTTAAACAATATCTCTATTTCTGTACCCTCAAGCCCCTGGTAACCACTGTTTTACTCTCTGTTTTTAGAGAGTTTGGGTTTTTTGTTTTTTGTTTTTTGTTTTGTTTTGTTTTGTTTTAGATTCTGTATGTAGGTGTTATCTTATGGTATTTGTCTTTTCCTGACTTATCTTAGCATATTGCCCTCAAGGTTCATCCATGATTGTTACAAATGGCAGGATTTCCTTTCTCATGACTGAATAATATTTATATGTGTGATACAAATAGAGAGATTTATCATTATATATATTATATGTATCATTATACATATACACATACATATAAATGTATATATATGCATATATATATGTCATGTCTATGCATTCATCCATTAAAGGGCACTTAGGTTGTTTCTATACCATGGCTTTTGTGAATTATGTTGCAATAAACATGCGATTACGTTTATTTCTTCAGTATCCTCTTTTTAGTTCATTTGGGCATATACCCAGAAGCAGAATTGCTAGTTCATAAGGCAGCTTTATTTTTAATTTTTTTGAGGAACCTCCATATTGTTTTCCATAGTGTCTGAAAAAGTTTGCATTTTTACCCAGTGGTGTACAAGGGTTCCCTCTTCTCCAAATCCTCAACAACACTTGTTATTTTTATCTTCTTAATGATAGCCATTCTAACACATATGAAGTAATATTTCATTTTTGCATTTGAGTTGCATTTCCCCAATGATTAGTAATGTTGAGAATCTTGAGATGTTGAATACTTGTTGGCTGTTTGGATGTCTTCTTTGGAAAAATTTCTATTTAGTTTCTCTGCCCATTTTTAATCAAGTGTTTGTTGTTATTGTTGTTATATGAGTTATTTATGTATTTTGGGCATTAACTCCTTATTTAGTATTTGGTTTGCTAAAATTTTCTGCTATTCTTTTTTTATTATGCTCTGTCAGTCACCATACAGTACATCATTAGTTTTTGATGTAATGTTCCATAATTCATTATTTGCATATAACACCCAGAGCTCATTACAACATGTGCCCTCCTTAATACCCATCACTGGGCTACCCCGTTCCCCTCCCCCACTCCCCTCTGAAAACCTCAGATTGTTTCCTGGAGTCCATAGTCTCTCATGGTTCATCTCCCTCTCTGATTTCCTCTCTTCAGTTTTCCCTTCCTTCCCCTAATATGCTCTGTGCTATTCCTTATGTTCCACATATGAGTGGAATATGTCTGTTTCTGATTGACTTATTTCACTTAGCATAATTCCCTTCAGTTCCATCCATGTTGATGCAAATGGTGGGTATTCATCCTTTCTGATGGCTAATTAATATTTCATTGTATATATGAACCACATCTTCCTTACCCATTCATCCATTGAAAGGCATCTTGGCTCCTTCCACAGTTTGGCTATTGTGGATATTGCTGCTATGAACATTGGGGTGCATGTTCCCTTTCTTTTCACTACATCTCTATCTTTGGGGTAAATACCAAGAAGTACAATTGCTGGGTCATACCGTAGCTTTACTTTTAACTTTTTGAGGAACCTCCATACTGTTTTCCAAAGTGGCTGTACCAGGTTGCATTCCCACCAACAGTGTAAGGGGAGTCCCCTTTAACTGCATCCTCACCAACATTTATTGTTTCCTATCTTGTTAATTTTTGCCATTGTAAGGTAGTGTCTCAGTATGGTTTTGATTTGAATTCCCTCATGCTAATAATGTTGGTCATTTTTTCATGTGTCTGTTAGCCATTTGTGTGTCTTCTTTTGAGAAGTGTCTGTTCATGTCTTCTGCCTATTTTTTGACGGGTTATTTGTTTTGTGAGTGTTGAGTTTGAGAAGTTCTTTTTTATTTTTTTTTAGAAGTTTTGTATAGATCTTCCATATCAGCCCTTTGTCTGTAATGTCATTTGCAAAAATCTTCTCCCATTCCGTGGGTTGCCTCTTTCTTTTGTTGACTGTTTCCTTTGCTGTGCAGAAGCTTTTCATCTTGATGAAGTCCCAAAAGTTCATTTTTGCTTTTGCTTCCCTTGCCTTTGGAGACATATCATTAAAGAAGTTGTTGTGGCCAGTGTGGAAGAGGTGAATGCCTACATTCTTTTCTAGGATTTTGATGAATTCCTTTCTCACATTGAGGTCTTTCATCCATTTTGAGTTTATCTTTGTGTGTGGTGTAAGAGAATGGTCCAGCTTCATTCTTCTGTATATAGCTGTCCAATTTTCCCAGCACCATTTATTGGAGAGACTGTCCTTTTTCCATTGGGTAGTTTTTCCTGCTTTGTCGAAGATTATTTGACCATAGAGTTGAGGGTCCATATCTGGGCTCTCTACTCTGTTCCACTGGTCGGTGTGTCTGTTTTTATGCCAGTACCACGCTGTCTTGGTGATCACAGCTTTATAATATAGCATGAAATCGGGCAACGTGATACCCCCAGCTTTGTTTTTCATTTTCAACATTTCCTTGGTGATTCTGGGTCTTTTATGGTTCCATAACAAATTTGCAGATTATTTGTTCCAATACTTTGAAAAATGCCAATTGTATTTTAATAGGGATGGCCTTGAAAGTGTAGATTGCGCTGGGCAGCATAGACATTTTAACAAATGTTCATTCTTCTAGTCCATCAGCGTGGAATATTTTTGCATCTTTTTGTGTCTTCTTCAGTTTCTTTCAGGAGTGTTCTGTCGTTTCTGTAGTGTAGATCCTTTACCTCTTTAGTTATTCCTAGGTGTCTTATGGTTTTTGGTGCTATTGTAAATGGAATCATTTCCCTAATTTCTCTTTTTTACAATTACATTGTTAGTGTATTGGAAAGCCACTGATTTTTGTGCATTGATTTTGTATCCTGCCATATTCCTGAATTGCTCTATTAGTTCTAGTAATTTGGAGGCAAAGTCTTTTGGGTTTTCCTCATAAAGTATCATGTCATCTGCAAAGAGAGAGAATTTGACTTCTTATTGCCAATTGGAATACCTTTTATTTCTTTTTGTTGTGTGATTGCTGAGGCTAGGACTTCTAATACTATGTTGAACAATAATGGTGAGAACGGGCATCCTTGTCATGCTCCTTTCATGCTCCTGACCTTGTCGTGCTCCCATTGAGAATTATATTTGCTGTGAGCTTTTCACAGATGGTTTTTGTGAAATTGAGGAATGGTCCCTCTATCCCTATGCTCTGAAGACTCTTAATCAGGAAAGGATGCTGTATTTTGCCGTTTGCTTTTTCTGTATCAATTGAAAAGATCATATAGTTCTCTTTTCTTTTAGTAATGTGCTCTTTCATACTGGTTGATTTCCAAATGTTGAACCGCTCCTGCATCCCAGGAATAAATCCCACCTATTCATGATGGATAATCCTTTTAATATACTGTTGGATCCTATTGACTAGGATCTTGTTGAGTATTTTGGCATCAGTGATCATCAGGGATATTGGTCTGAGTTTCTCCTTTTTGATAGGGTCTTTGCCTGGTTTTGGGATCAAGGTAATGCTGGTCTCATAGAACAAGTGGGAAATTTTCCTTCTGTTTCTATTTTTTTGAAATAGCTTCAGAAGAATAGGTATTATTTCTTCTTTAAATGTTTTGTAGAATTCCCCTGAGAATCAGTCTGGCCCTGGACTCTTGATTACTGCTTCAATTTCGTTACTGGTTATTGGTCTATTCAGATTGTCAGTTTCCTCCTATTTCAGTCTTGGCAGTTTATAAGTTTCCAGGAAGTCATCCATTTCTTCCAGGTTGCTTAATTTATTCTAATATAGTTGCTGATAATAATTTCTAATAATTGTTTCTGTTTCCTTGGTGTTAGTCATGGTCTCTCCCCTGTCATTCATAATTTCATTTTTGGGTCCTTTCTGTTTTCTTTTGGATAAATCTGGCCAGAGGTTTATCGATCTTATTAATTCTTTAGAGAACCAACTTCGAGTTTCGTCGATCGGCTCTACTGTTTTTCTGGTTTCTATGTCATTGATCTCTGCTCTAACTTTGTTTCTCTTCTCCCGCTTTGTTTAGGTTTTATTTGTTGTTCATTCTCCAGTTTCTTTAGATGTAAGGTTAGCTTGTACACTGGGGATTTTTCTTTTTTGAATGAGGCTTGAATGGCTATATATATTTCACCCTGAGAACTGCCTTTGCAGTTTCCTATAGGTTTTGGACCAGTGTGTTTTCGTTCTCATTGGTTTCTATGAATTGTTTAAGTTTTTCTTCACTTTCCTGGTTGACCCAAACATTCTTTAGCAGGATGGTCTTTAGCTTCCAAGTGTTTGAATTCCTTCCAAATTTTTTCTTGTGATTGAGTTCCAGTTTCAAAGCATTGTGGTATGAAAATATGCAGAGAATAATTTCAATCTTTTGTTATAGACCTGATTTGTGACTCAGTATGTAGTCTATTCTGGAGAAAGTTCCATGTGCACTCGAGAAGAATGAGTATTCTGTTGTTTTAGGGTGGAATGTTCTGTATAGGTCTATGAGGTCCATCTGGTCCAGTGTGTCATTCAAACCTCTTGTTTCTTCTGCTTAGATGATCTGTTTTTTGCTGAGAGTGGACTGTTGAGGTCTCCTATTAGTATTATTATCAATATGACTCTTAATTTTGGTTAACAATTGGCTTATGTAGTTGGCTGCTCCCATGTTGGGGGCATGGAGATTTACAATTATTAGGTCTTCTTTTTGGATAGACCCTTTAAGTATGATATAGTGTCCCTCTGCATCTCTTACTATGGTCTTTAGCTTAAAATCTAATATGTCTGATATGAGAATTGCTACCCCAGCTTTTTTTTTTTTTTTTTTGAGGCCTATTGGCATGACAAATGGTTCTCCATCCCCTCACTTTCAGTCTGGATGTATCTTTAGGTTCAGAATGAGTTTCTTGTAGATTGCATATGGATGGGCCATGTCTTTATCCAGTCTGCAACCCTCTGCTGTTTCATGGGAGCATTTAGGCTGTTCACTTTGAGAGTAACTATTGAAAGATACAATTTTAGTGCTATCATGTTGCCTGTGAAGTCCCTGTTTCTATAGATTATCTCTATAAATGTATGTTCTGTATTCCTCTTGGGGTCTTTCTTCTTTTATAGAATCCCCCTTAATATTTCTTGCAGGGCTAGCTTGGTGGTCACATTTTCTTTCAGTTTCTGCTGGTCCTGGAACCTCCTTGTGTTTCCACCCATTCTGAATGACAGCCTTGCTGGATAAAGTATACTTGGCTGCATGTTCTTCTCATTTAGTACCTGAATATGTCTTATCATCCCTTTCTGGCTTGCCAGGTCTGTGTGGACAGGTCTAACGTTATTCTCATGTTGCTCCCTCTATAGGTAAGAAATCTCCTCTCCCTAGCTGCTTTCAGGTTTGCGTCCTTGGTTCTAAGTTTTATTATTACATGTCGTGGCATCGGTCTGTTCTCATTGATCTTGAGAGTCCTCTCTGCCTCTTGAACAGGAATGCTTGTTTCCTTCCCCATATTAGGGAACTATATCTTCTAGTTTCCTCTCTTTCTCCACCCCCTCAGGGATCCCAGTAATTCTAACACTGAAACATTTTATGGCATCATTAATCTCTCTCAGTCTGATCTCTTGGGCTTTTATCTTTGGTGTCTTGGGTGTTTATCTCAGTCCTCCTCCTGTTCCCTCTTTTCTATCATCTTATCATCTAGCTCACTTATTTGTTCTTCTGCCTCATTTACCCTGGCTGTCAGGGTATCCAGTTTAGACTGCATCTCATTCTAGCATTTTTAAGTTCGGCTTGATTAGATCTCATTTCTCCCCTTAGAGATTCTATACTGTCACTAATATTTTTCTCAGACCTAGATATCTACTTCATATTTGCTATCTCTAGCATCTTGCTTATATCCATGTCCGTTAGTTCTGTGGCAGAGGCCATAGTCTCTGATTCTTTTTTTTTGGGGGGGGGGGTTCCTCCTCTTAGTCATTCTGTTGAGAAGTGGTTGGGGGGATGTACAGAGTCCAAAGTATTAACCACAACCCAAGCAAGATGAATCCACTTTATAGCGACCCTAGGTTTGTTGTCCTCTTGTTCTTCCAGCCTGTCTTCTGGGGACAGGACCTGATGTGCTGTTACTCATGCAACCCACTTAGGCAGGGTTGCTCTGCCCCCTGTTGAGGAGGTGGACACTCAGTGGAAACCGGTTTTTGAGCTTTCATTCTCTGGCTGCTTTCCTTGTCTCTTCCATTTCTTCCGAGAGTCAGAACAGAAATGACTGTACCCAAACCTCTGACCCGGAGCAAATTGTAGTCTGCTCTTCACTGAGTTCTCCAGAACACACAGTCTCCTTTTTGTCTGTGCTGCTAAAAGCTACAGCCTCCCTCAGAGGTGCCCCCCACAGCAGCTCTCCCAGAGGTTGATCCTAGGACTAGGGCATGTCCCTGTCCTTTGTGTTTCTAAAACCTCGAGTGCCCCTGGTTCTCTGGTGAATCCGCAGTTCCTGGATCCTATCTGAGGTTGCACTAAAGTACTTTCCCCACCGTTACAGTCTGCAAGTCTGTGCCTGGTCCCCAGGGTGGGAGACTTTTGTGCTCTGGTGTTATATCACCTTCCCAGTGCCAGCTTGTGGTGGCTCCCTCCCCCTTATGTTTATCTTCCAATATCTGCCTGCAGAATCTTAACTCCATCCTTCATACCTTGCAACTACTAGAGATTTTCTGCTTGTTGAGATCCACATAGATATTTTTTACATCTCAGACTGATATTGTGAGTGTTCAAAATGGTTTGGTAGATATCCACCTAAATTTAGGGGACTGGTTGAAATAGGGTCCCCTACTCCTCTGCCATCTTCCCTCTCTTCGAATTTTCTCCCATTCTATAGGTCGCCTTTTTATTTTGTTGATTGTTTCCTTAATTGTGCAGAAGCTTTTAAGTTTGGCAAGTCTCTTCAATAAATATTCAATAAATATTAGGGAATATGTGTTAACATACAGGAAAGTGTAATCAGACCACTATCATACACTACTCACAAAAATGAACTCAGTAGGGGCGCCTGGGTGGTTCAGTGGTTTAAGCCTCTGCCTTTGGTTTAGGTCATGATCTCAAGCTGGGATCGAGCCCCGTATCAGGCTCACTCCTCAGTGGGGGGCCTGCTTCCACCTCCCCCTCTGCCTGCCTCTCTGCCTACTTGTGATCTCTCTGTCTCTGTCAAATAAATAAATAAAATCTTTTTTAAAAAGTGAACTCAATATATATCAAAGACCTGATATCATAAAACTCCTAGAAGGAAACATAGGGTAAGTACTTCTCAATTTGGTCTTAACAATGATTTTTTTGGTATGTGACACCAGAAGCACAAACAGCAAAAGCAAAAATCAGCAAGTAGGAGTACATCAAACTATTCTTCATTCTTAATGTATTAATTACATTTTAGGTATTGCAGTGATCTGCCTTCCTTTGAACAGTAATTGCAAATGGATGACAATGTCACTTTTAATGTAATCCAAAACCAACATTGGTCATATGTTATTCTCCTCAGAGTAGATAAATATTTTGAGGTGATTCTTTATGTTATAACCTTTATAACCTTTAATGTGAATACTTTATAGTTATGTAACATAAAATGTAAATTTTTATTTAAAGTATGTATTTTTCCTCTCCTGTTGCTGATCTTCCTCCATGTTACTGTGGCACCTGAAATTTGTAGCTCCATCCATTGTTTACTTATATCCTTTGAAATTTTCATTTTTACATTTATTTTAAGACCTAGGTCACCCTTTGATTGACATTACAGCCATTTTACCCTTTAATTACATTCATTTTACCCTTTAAGAGTCTTAGTCTCCTCAAGCTTAAATTTCTCTTTCTGGAGGATACCATGTTCTGCTGGTGCCTTTGCTTTTCATTCACATGTGAAGGGTAAGCAAATATTCATGGGACAGCTGTTCTCTATAGGATACTTGGGGGCCTACCTAACTGTCTGGTGAGGGGGGCAATAATGGAATAGTAAACTACAAGTGAGTGGTATCATAAGATAATTTCATTTTGGGTTCCACTGGAATAGTGATCCCAGATATGCATTTCAGAGATGATTCCAAACCATGAAGACAAGTTAGTAAGATACCAAGAAAGACTCAGCCCCTTGATTCCTCTAACTTTCCTATTCTAGATTTGTTTGCGTCTTTTCCCAGCTCAGTCTTCATGAGAAGCCATTTTTTTTTAATGTTTTGCTACTCCTTTTCTTTCTCAATCCTGCAGATCTTACCACTTCATTTCTACCCATATTAAACTTCACTTTGGTTGATAGTTTATTAGATAATAAATAATACCCAGAATATAAGGTTGGATGTTGTCTCTGTTTTTTTCTCCTTTTTTTAGAAGGTAGATTGCAGATTTTAATGAATCTTGAAAACATGAAAGGGAGAAAACAACTAAATATATTTAAAAACAAATGTCAAGTACCTGGCTTATGATAATGTATGTGTGAAGGTGATAACTGGTTATTCTAGGGCTGTTTTGCCAAGAATATGAACCTCAGAGCCCCTCTGCAGTGGGGCATTGCCCAAAGTCTTATTAGCAAGTCCAGCTTTCCTGTTCTTTAGCTGCCTCAGCCTTAAACATCTTGCCAGTTTCTATTTAGGAAGCCATACAACTTTTTTTTTTTAATATCTCTGTTACATTTATGTGTGTTCTTATTATATTCTTGGGCTTGTCTTATTTTTGAACAGATTTTATTATATCCTTAGAACTTTATTCATTTATTTCTTTTTAAGTAAGTCCCCCCCCTTTTTTTTTTTGCCTTTTTTTTTTTTAATCTGTTAAAAGTCCTTATGGTGTAGGGTATCTGGCTGGCTCAGTCAGTAGAGCATGTGAGTCTTGATCTCTGGGTTGTAAATTCGAGCCTCACGTTGGGTGGAGAGATTACTTAAAAATAAAATCTCTTAAAATCCTTATAGTTTATATCAGCTAGCTTATATTAACTTTATCCTTTTTACTTACTACCATTCAACAGAGTTAATGGGAAATGGCAGCATGAGAGATAAGCTGTGAAGTTAGTCCATACCCCAGACAGTCAGGCTTACTGCTTTTCTTGATTCTAATAAGCCCTGAACAATATTCTGTGTGGTACAGAGTACTACGAGTACCAAGTGCTGATCTATGGGGTAACTGCCATCCCAAAAGCAGTCAGCCTAGAGGAATGTATAGACCATTTAGGATAGGTGGTCACACAGATTATGTCTGAGTGAGAAGCTGAATCCCAAAGACAAGACAAGGAAATTGATGAACAGTACCACTATTTTGTCTCTAGAACAGACAATATATGAGATGTATGGGTATGTTACTTTTTCTAAGGAAAAGACCTCTTTATATCCCATTTTCACAATGGTCTGTGATCCCAAATAAAATCAGTAATTTGCTGGGGCACCTGGGTGGCTCAGTCAGTTAAGCATCTGACTCTTCATCTCAGCTCAGATCTTGATCTCAGGGTCATGAATTCAAGCCCCACACTGGGCTCCATACTGCAGTGGAGCCTGCTTTAAAAAAAATCAGTAATTGTTGCTGGAAGGCCTTTGGGGAATGTTATAATTATGATCTAAAACTCTTGATCTCTTTCTGATTAATGAAGTAGCTCATTTGCATTCCTAGACACATGTTTAGGAGAGTGCTGGACTGGAGATGGGGTAGAGTTGGAGTCTTATCTAGAGAAAACTCTCAAATTTTGATTCCCAAAGTTGACTCTCGTAAATCAATATATAGAGCTTCCCACTAAAAATATTGGCACTTCTTTGTAAAGTTAGCAAACTATTTCAGTGATTTTCACTTCAAGAATAATTTGAACTGGTTTTCAAGAATGAATTTCTGTATATGGGTATGTACGAGTTCACCACAAGGGAAGCTAGACTGACCAAAGAAGTCACTTAATAAAGGTATCAATTGGACATTGAAGTTCTGCTATTCTTTTCACCAATGTCAGGAACCAAATAGAAACAACAGTAGCAATGATAATAACAGTAGTCCATCCAGCTTTACCCTGGTTTTACTTTCTGTGGTTTCAGTTGCTCACAGAAAGTCCCCATCAAGAAGGAGATGATCTACTTCCTGACTTATTGTCAGCAGGGAATAGCATTCTAACACTATATCACAATACCTTCTTCACTTCATCTCATCATGGAGGCATTTTATCATCTTACAGCATCACAAGAAGGTTGAACACAGTATAATAACATTTTGAGAAAAAGAGACTACATTCATATAACTTTTATAACAGTACACTGCTGTAATTTTTCTGCTTTATTATTGGTTATTATTGTTAATCTCTTACTGTGCCTAATTTGTAAGTTAAACTTTATCATAGATAAGGAAAAACATAGCATATATAGTTTGGAAATACCTAGTTTCAGACATCTTCTAGGGTTCTGAAATGTATTGTATCCCCCATGGACAGGGGGAGCACACTATAGGAACATTAGTTGAGAGCTTACTTGTTTTATAGGTTCTTCATATATATTAACACTTGGAGGCCAAATGAGTCAGTCTTCCAAAACAATCTGGGCAGGTCATTTGTTTTTATTGCTCTTTGGAGCTGCTGTGAATTTGTTGGTAAGGCTCAACAAGGTGGGCCTGCTAAACCTGGAGTGGGTCCAACTGCTCCTGGCTGTGGTAGATGAAACTCATAGTCCTGTGTGTAGTGCCCCCATCATGCCAAATATATCACCAGCATTGACCTTCCCCCAGGGCAGAACATGGTAGAGATAATAGAATAGATATTAAGGAGTTCATTGTATATTTTGGGTAATAGTCCTTTATCAGATGTGTATTTTACAAATAATTTCTCCCAGTGTGTGGCTTGTCTTCTCATTCTCTTGGTATTGTTTTACACAGAACAGAATTTTTAATGAAGTCCAATCTGTCAATTATTTCTTTCATGGATCATGCCTTTGATGTTCTATCTAAAAAGTCATTGCCGTACTCAAGACCACTTTTCTCCTGTATTATCTTCTTGGAGTTTTATGGTTTTACATTTACCTTTAAGTTTATGACCATTTCAAGTTAATTTTTGTGAAAAGTATAAGGCATATATCTGGAGAACAGTTTAGAGTTTCCTCAAAAAGTTAAAAATAGAACTACCCTGTGATCCAGCATTTGCACTACTATGGTATTTACCCCAAGAATACAAAAATATAGATACAAAGTGGTACATGCACCCCAGTGTGTATGACAGCATTATCAACAATAGCCCAACTATGGAGAGAACCCAAATGCCTATAAACTGATGAATGGATAAAGATGGTGTGATATTTACATCAGTGGAATATTATGTAGTCATCAAAAAGAATGAAATTTTGCCATTTGCATCAACATGGATAGAGCTAAAATGTATTATGCTGAGTGAAATAAGTCAGTTAGAGAAAGACAAATACCATATGATCTCACTCATGTGAAATTTAGGAAAGAAAACAGATGAACATATAGGAAGGGGGAAAAGCAAAAAAGGAGAGAGGGAAACAAATCATAAGTGACTCTTAATGATAAGGAACAAACTGAGAATTGACGGGGGAGGTGGGTGGGGACAACTAGAGAAGGTAATTGGTATTAAAGAGGGTACTTGTTGTGATGAGCACTGGGTGTTATATGTAAGTGATGAATCTCTAAATTCTATTCTAGAAACCAATATTGCACTGGATGGTAACTAACAAAATTTATATTTAAAAATCCCAAAAAGCAAAATATACAAAGAACTCTTAAAATTCAACAATAAGAAAACCCACTTAAAACATGGGCCAAAGACTTTAACAGACCCCTCATCAGAGAAAATACACAGATGGCAATCCACATCATATGTCATCAGGAAAACATAAATTAAAACCACAGTGGGACAACACTGCACACCTGTTGGAATGGCCAAAATCTAGAACACTAACAGGAAAGGCTATGGAGCAGTAAGAACTCACATTCATTGCTGGTGGGAATGCAGAATGGTACAGCTGCTGTGGATGCTTTGGTAATTTCTTACAAAAATAAAAATACTTGGGGCACTTAGGTGCACTCAGCATCTGGCTCTTGATTTCAGCCAGGTCATGATCTCAGGGCCATGAGATTGAGCCCTGTGTCAGGCTCCTCACTCAACATGGAGTCTGCTTGTCTCCTCTCCATCCCTTCTGACCCTCCCCCTACTTGTACCTCTTGTCTTTCTCTCTCTCAAATAAATAGATATAATCTTTTTTAAAATAAATAAAAATTAGGGGTATTCAGTCAGCTCAGCATCTGCCTTTGGCTTAGGTCGTAATCCCAAGTTCCTGGGCTCTCTGCTCAGCAGGAAGTCTGCTTCTCCCTATCCCTTTCTCTCTATGCTCTCTCTCTCTTTCTCTCTCTCAAATAAACAAATATAATCTAATTAATTAATTAATTTAAAAAAGAAAAACACTCTTACCATACAGTTCAGCAGTTGTGCTCCTTAGTGTTACCCAAAGTAATTGAAAACTTACATCCACATAAATAACCTGCCCATAGATGTATTTAGCAGCTTTACTCATAATTGCCAAAACTTAGAAACAACCAAGATGTCCTTCATAGGTGAATAAACTACACAGTGCATCTAGAAAATAGAATATTACTCAACACAGAAGGAAAGTGAGCTATCAGGCCTTAAAAAGATGTGGATGAACCTTAAATGCATATGACTAAATGAAAGTAGCCAATCTGAAAAGGCCACACAATGTATGATTTTAGCTATATGGCCTTCTGGAGAAGACAAAACTAGGGAGATAGTAAAAAGGTCTTTAGTTGCCAAAGGTTGTGGAAGGGAGAGAAAGGATAACTAAGAGAAGCACAGAGAATTTGTGTGCATTGAAAATAATCTGTATAATACTATAATGATGGATACATATCACTCATTATACATTCTTCTAAACCCAGAGAATATATACCACCATAAGTGAACTATATTGTAAGCTATGGACTTTGGGCAATTATGATGTGTTGATATGGGTTCATCAATTGTAATAAATGTACCACTCTGTTGGAGGAATGTTGATACTGGGGGAAGCAATGCATGTGTAGGGGCGGGGCATATGTAGAAAACCTATAGTTTGCCCTCAATTTTCCCATGACCTAAAACTGCTTTAAAAAAAAATTTTTTTTAACTAAATGACCAAGATGACCATGAAATCACATTCTGTGATTCAGCAAAATGATAAGAGTAACCAACCAACAACCACAACAGTATGTATATGCATATGTGTTTGGAGAAGGTGACAAAGCAAATATGATGAAAGGTTCACCATATGCAAATCTGGATCAATAGCATAAGTGTTCTTGCATATTTTCTGTAAATCTGAAAATATTCCAAAATAAAACATTAAAGCAGAGAGTCTCTGAGGAAGCCACAAAACCTAGTTTCAAAGAGCAAAGAATAAGACTTAAATATAAATATGGAGGCCCAGGGGCAACTACTCAGAGTAGTTGTTCTCTGCTGTTTATCTTAGTGTTCCCAAAAGGGTATGGGATATAGGCATCCTGAGATTTCAGATAGAACATTACTGAGCCTTTTTTTTTTTTTTTAATAATTCCATATGAAGGTCTTTTAGCGCACAACCACCTGCAAAGTAATGGAAGGAAACCAGGCCACAGAAGGCCAGGAAGTATAGGAGGTAGCAGGGTCTCCACCTTTATCCAGTGTGACTCAACCCAATTCCAGGTAATTCCAAGTGTAGTTCTCCAGGAGCCCTTACTCCCTAACCTGATACATGAAGTCTGGATAACTAAACCTCTGTGCATCAGAGTTCCTCCTTCCCATGCCACATGTAAAGACATGGGACATGATGTGGTCAGAGTGGCCCGTGCTGCCCACACACCTCATTTTATTCTTCCCCAACCTATAAAACCAAATATCTTGCAAAATAGACCAAGGAAAACCTTTATATAAGGGTTAGTTTTGAAAATCTGTCAGCTCTTTCATCTCTTAAAAACAGGTCAACATCTGGCTTTTGCATTTACTTCTTACTCCTGGCGATTGGAGGAATCTGGTTAACAAGACATACCAAATTGTAAGTGACAAATAAGTGCCTAAGCCTTCATAGACTGTCCCTCCAGAATAGCTCTTTAGTTCTCTTTCTTTTCCATTTTCACTGCTACATTTTTATTTCTTGTCTAAGCCATTGTTGGTGACTTCCAGCTGGTTACCTGTCCACTTCTGGGTCCTTTTTTGTTTTTGTTTTTGTTTTTTCAGACCATTTTGTATCTTACCACTGGTGTTCCCACAGCCTTGATACAAATCTCGGAAACATAGCTTTGGCCATGCTGCTCATCTGCTCACAATCCTTAGGTAGTTCCTTGTAGCATACAACTACAGGCAGTGCTTCTTAGTGCACAAGGTATGATGCCCTCATTGAACTTTTCCCAGTGCATTTCTGTTGCTGTTACTTATTCTGTGGCCTAGTTAATGAACCAACTCAATATTCCTGGTATTCCCCACCACCACCACCACTCTGGAATGTATTAAACTCTTCATTTAAGACCTCTCAAATTCCATTTCCTCATGAAGTCTGTCCTGATTCTTTCCAGCTGGATGGGCTCTCTCCATGTTTGAAACTTTACTGTTCTTTATTTGTTTGCTTTTTAAAATTAGTGTCTCATAAAACATCTGTCATATTCTCTTTTTTTTTTAAGATTTTATTTATTTATTTGACAGGCAGAGATCACAAGTAGGCAGAGAGGCAGGCAGATAGAGAGGGGGAAGGAGCCCCACGAGGGGCTCGATCCCAGGACCCTGGGATTACGACCTGAGCCGAAAGCAGAGGCTTTAACCCACTGAGCCACCCAGGTGCCCCTGTCATATTCTCTTAATGTAAGAGCTGTTACTTGGGTTTCTTGTATCTTCCTACTTTGTAGATTGCTAACTCCTTAAGAACAGGAACTATGGATATGGCACAGTAACATACAGAGAACAGATTTTCAATTACACAATTTGCTATAATATGGAATGATATTGTAGAAAGACTCACTTGTTCCATATAGATTGAAAGTTGTTCATTACCTTTAAACCTATAACCAACAACAACAAAAAATCAGAATTAATGTCATGTAACACAATTAGCTATTTTAAGATAAAATTTAAGGAGATTTTAAAAATATATTTCCTGGAAAACATTTAAGAAAGAAAATTCTGCTATGGGACTCCAAAAATAGATTATTCTTTTAAGTATTGTACTTTATTTTTACACTTCAAAATCAAATAAGAAAATGTTAATAGTCCAGTTCTTAGTAGTAATTTTAGGACTTGCCCTTATCTTCCCAACATTTTTCAACCTATTTATTTTTCAGCAGTACTATGAAATAAAAGCTAAAAATTTGTATTAGTCCTGGAGGCAGACCTGGAGCCTCCTAGAGGTCAGCCGTCCCACACCTTCCCTGTCAAAGCATGGCAGGAGGTCCACTCACTGTGCTTAGATGGTGAGGAGATTCTGTTTTGTTTTTTGTTTTTTTGTGTGTGTATCATTGGATTTAAAAATCGTCCATTTAGTAACGACTCCTTAAAAATACTTTATCGAGGTGTTGGTAAATTTTTAAGATTTTGGTCTTCTTTATATTATTATGGTAAGATTTTGGTCTTTAGGTAGCTAGATGTTTATTACCTGGAACTAAAAATAAGTCTTTTTTTTTTAAATGAATACAAAGCTTCATTTGTTATTAAATAGAACCTCCCTTTAAAAGAGCTTAATATTTCCTCCAAAAAGCAGAAAAGGAGGAGTAAATAACAGAACCATTCTTTAAAACTTCATTTTGGAACCAAATAAAAAATGAAAAATTGTCATGAGTTGATATACATACATGTCGTGCAGTCAGCTTTTACGTAATTCTTATATATTAGCACTTTCAACTTTGAGAATGATTTATTCCAAATTCTTTAAGCCAACTATAGTTTTCTCTCACTGCCTGGCTGTTTCCCTTCTGCTTTACAGTTCCTCATTGGGGGAGGGCCACACACGGCATGCCTTCCTTATCCCTGCACTGGAAACATGACCCTCATGAGGCCCTACATAAATGTCTCAGTGGTTGGGTTCTTCTCTGCCATTTTGCCACCTGTAGCACCAGATGAATCAGGAGAATGAGATTCTGGGCACCTGTTAGAGCTGTCTTTTATACCAACTGTTTAGGTGGTCGTGGTTCATTTTTAGATACTGTTTGCTATTTTCATCAGTTATTTATTTACATATATGTATTAGTACATACATATATGTATTACTATTTTAGTATTATTATTTTAGCAAACTCAGATGGCTCTGACTTTGGACGTGACGCTTTTTTTTTTTTTTTAAGATTTTATGTATTTATTTGAGAGAGAGAGAGGGAGCAAGCGAGAGGGAGAGCGAGCACAAGCCTGGGGGGAGGGACTGTGGGGAAAAGCAAAGGGAAAGGGAGAAGCAGACTCCTTGCGGAGAAGGGAGCCTGACCCAGGACTGGATCTCCAGACACTGGGATCATGACGTGAGCTGAAGCCAGGCACTTAACTGGCTGAGCCACCCGGGTGCCCTGGACATAGCACTTTTTGATACACCTCTGCAGTTCCGTTTTTTGGTGAAAAACTCTCCAAAGGGCTCTTATGAGAAAAGGAAAGGAATGATAAATTATTAAATACTTCTTTACTGTTTTCCTTTTTTTTAAAGTTTTTTTTAGTAAGAATTTGAATTCACTTTTTAAAGGTGTCTTTTAAATTCTGCCCTTTTAGTGAGAACTCCATTTTTTAAAAATAGACTTTAATTTTTTAGAGCGTCTCTAGTAAGTTCACAGCAAAATTCAACCTAAGATGCAGAGATTTCCTATATACCTTCTGCTCCCACACATACATAGTTTCTGTCATTATCAGCCTTACTAATCAGAGTACTCCCTTTATTACAATTGATAATCTACATTGATGTATCCTTATCAATCAGAGGCCATAGTTTACATTAGGATTCACTCTTCGTCTTGTGCATCCTATAGATTTGGACAAATTTACAAACTTACAAAAAACCTACAAACTTGTATATATCCGTATTGTTAAGGTGATGTTTTCCAGAATCTAACCTATTATTGGAATTATAAAATATTTTGCTTGACATTTGGACTATTGGTGAAGAGTTTTTGACCTAGTTAAAATTCCCTGTTAGAGTTATATTCCATGTAAATACTTATTTTTTAATTTAATACATGCTAAGAAAAATACTTATATTTTCAAGTTACATTTTTAAAGACTTACGATGTAGTGAAAATTCTTCTTCCAAATATAGGAAGTTATAAACAGGATCTATCCAGAAGAATAAATGAGACCGATTGATCTGAAGAACAATTTCCCAATTTATTTTATTTTGCTTTATTTTATTTTATTTTTAAGCTTTTATTTACTCAGAGAAAGTGCATGTGAGGGGGAAAGGCTGAGAGAGAGCTCTGAACATGGAGCCTAATGCAGGGCTGGATCTCACAACCCTGAGGTTACAACCTGAGCCAAATCAAGAGTTAAGCGCTTAACTGACTGAGCCACCCAGGTGCCCCCCCCCAATTAATTTTGTTAACTTGTGAAGGAAATCCACATTTTATGAGATGTAGCATTTTTTAAATGTAGTGTATCAGTGATTATATACATAAATGTTAGTGTAAAGAAATATTTTTTAATCATAACAAAACTGTAAAAGATTTCTTTTACTCTCCTGCTTTATGTTGACTTAATTTACAGATCACAATTGACAATCTAATTTGATTATTCAAGACTGAAGGGCTTAGAATACTGGATTCCAGAGAGCTTTTTTTTTTTAAGATTTTATTCATTTATTTGACAGATCACAAGTAGGCAGAGAGGCAGGCAGAGAGAGAGAAAGGAGGAAGCAGGCACCCTGCTGAGCAGAGAACCTGATTCCGGGCTCCATCCCAGGACCCTGGGATCATGACCTGAGCCAAAAGCAGAGGCTTCAACCCACTGAGCTACCCAGGCACCCCTCCAGAGGGCTTTTATGAGGATCAAATGAGAGCATAAACCTGCTGAGCTATAAAGCACAAGTGTTTCTATTAAATGCATGCCACAGTGTATGGGACCTTACAGTGGCTGTTAGGATATGAGATTGAGACCCTCCTCCCTTTACACAGGCATACAGGACTTGCCAAATCCATGGATTTCGTAGACTTTTGCTTGACAAGGAATTTGCTTACCCTGCTAGTTCTAGGATTGTGGTGAAATGCTTTTGGTATTTTTAGTCTACCTTCGAAAAAGTGTTGCATCTTTTAATGAAAAATTTTGCGTATTTTACATCTTTTAATTTTGTATCTTTTAATGTTCACTCATGTGATCTGGCCATGATTTATGTTTTCACTCTAGTGAGGGGGAGATTGCATGCAGCTATTGGTAGTTCCTGTAACTTTCTCCATGTTGAGAAAGCCCTCCGAATGAATCTTTAGGATTATTGTAACCTAATTGTATTTCAGATAACAATATTTTTTAAGTTACTTCTTGGAATTTTATCTTGTTATTTTATATGTGTATTGCTTAGAGCAAAGATCTGATCAAATCAAATAGCATGGTAGCAATACTGCTACCAAGCACCATACATTTTAGAGCTGCTGGTACCTACAAGCATTCTTATAAATGCATATTTACACACGTCAACAAATTGAACTAACTTTCACCAAATGAGAATTTTCTTATATCCTGATCAGTTGGAACTTGGCATATTGAGATTCTCACCTCACTTTCTTTCCCTGTCCTCTTAGATGGTATAGGCATCATCTAAAATCATTTCAGTAAAACAAGGCATAATCCATACAGAGTTGTATGAGAGCTGCTTTTAAAAATTGATGTAATTAGCATACCATACAATTCATTTTTAAATGTCAGTAGTTTTTTTTAATTTATCCAGAGTTGTATATTTATTACCACAATCAATTTAGAACATTTTCATCATCCTAGCAGTGACCATTGGCATTCACTTTTCATTGACCCCAAGCCCCTAGCAACTAGACAAGCAGTCATCTATGTCCTGTGCCTTTGGATTTGCCTATGAAAATTTCATATAAATGAAATCGTTCAGTATATGGTCCTTTGTAAATGGCTTCTTTCATATAGCATAGTATCAAGGTTCATCCTTATTGTAGCACCTATCAATACGCCATCCCTTTCTATGGCCAAATAGTATTTCATTATTTGGACATAACACATTTTATTTATCCATTCATCTGTTGATGGATATTTGGGCTGTTTCCATTTTTGAGTGTTATGAATAATGCTGCTAATGAATATTCATGTGCAAGTTTTTAGGTGGACATCAATTTTCAATTTCATTTCTTGTTGGTATATACCTAGAAGTAGAATTTCTGGGTCATATGCTGATTCTATGTTTAACATGTTGAGGATCTGCCAGACCATTTTCCAAAGTGGCTGCACCATTTTACATTTTATATTTTACTTTACCAGCAATGAATGAGTGTACCAGTTTTTCTTTTCAATGTGCTTCTTTGCCATTTGTATATCTTCTTTGGAGAAATACCTGTTCATATCCCTTGCCTATATTTTAGTTCGATTATTTATCTTTTAATTATTGAGTTCTAAGAGTTCTCTGTATATTCTGTATTTAAGTTTCATTATGTTTATGTTCTGCAGATATTTTGTTCCTTCTGTGGGTTGTCTTTTTGCTTCATTGATGGTGTCCTTTAGCATAAACAGTCTTAATTTCACTGACATCCGATTTATCTATTTTCTTTTGTCACTTGTACTTTTGGTGTTATATCTAAGAAGTCATTGCCCAAAGTTATGAAGATATATCCCTATCTTTTCTTTTAAAAGATTTATAGTTTATCTCATATATTTGGATCTTTAATCCCTTTTTCGATAACTTTAGTAGATGGTATAAGAAAGAGGTCTGCGTTTATTCTTTTGCTTGTGGATATCCAGTTGTTCCCCACCATTAGTTGAAAAGATTATTCTTGGCACCTTTGATGAAAATCAGTTGACCACAAATGAGGGTCATTTATTTTTTGTTAATTTTTGTGTCCATTCTTTTTTTTTTTTAAGATTTCATTTATTTATTTATTAGTCAGAGAGTGAGAGAGCGCGGTCAAGCGCACAAGCAGGCAGAGCAGCAGGCAGAGGGGGAGAGAGAAGCAGGCTCCCTGACGAGCAAGGAGCCTTTCAGGACTCGATCCCAGGATGCTGGGATCATGACCCGAGCCAAAGGCATGACTTAACTGATTGAGCTACCCGGCACCCCATTCTTCATGACCTGCGCTGAAATCACAGTGGGACACTTAAACAACTGAGCCTATCCAGGTGCCCCTAGATTTTAAATTTCTAACCTTAGTTCATGCAAGGAAAAATAAAATTTTGAGGTGAAATAGAGGGTTAAATGTTATGTTTAGAAAAATGCTTTGTACTCTGATAAAATGGCTGAGTCTGAATTTCTGTAGGATCACATTGAGGTGATGGGTGTTTCCAGGCTTTGTACAATGAGTTGGGAATTAGTCCCCCCTGTGATATTTCTTGGGAATCTGTGAAGGGTTGATGTTAATTCTTCTTCAAAAATGTGGTAGAGGGGAACGCCTGGGTGGCTCAGTTGGTTAAGCGGCTGCCTTCGGCTCAGGTCATGATCCCAGAGTCCTGGGATCGAGTCCCACATCGGGCTCCTTGCGGCAGGGAGCCTGCTTCTCCCTCTGCCTCTGCCTGCCACTCTGTCTGCCTGTGCGCTCACTCTCTCTCTCTCTCTCTCTCTCTCCCTCTCTCTCTGACAAATAAATAAATTTTTAAAAAAATTTTAAAAAAAATGTGGTAAAGGGTGCCTGGGTGACTCAGTCCATTAAGCATCTGCCTTTGGCTCAGGTCATGAACCCAGGGTCCTGGAATCGAGGCCTGCACTGGACTCCCTGCTCAGTGGAGCCCCTGCTTTCTCCTTTCCTTTTGCTGGTTCCCTATTTGTGCTCACATGCTCGCTCTCTCTCTTTCTCTCTCTCTCTCTCACTCTGTGTCAAATAAATAAAATCTTTAAAAAATTTTAAAATAAAAATATAGAATTTACCAGTGAAGACATCTGACCTGGGCTTTTGATTTTGGGAAGTTTTAAAATTACTAACTTGACCTCTTCTTTGTTCTAGGTCTATTAAGATGTTCTATTTCTACCTGTTTTGGTAATTTTTGTCTTTCCAGGAACTTATGCATTTTATTTCACTTATCCAATTTGTTGGGGTCTCATTATTACATTAAAGTATACCATATAATCCCTTTGATTTCTATAAGGTTAGTAGTGCTTCCTTCTCTTCTTTGACTACTGATTTTTGCCAATTAAATCTTCTCTTATTTTTTCTTGGTTAGTCTAGCTAATGGTTTGTGAATTTTGTTGATCTTTTGAAGAAACCATCTTTTGGTTTATTGATTTTGTTTCTTGTTTTCCTAATCTCTATTTCACTTATTTCTGCCTAATCTTTATTATTTTTTTTCTGGTTGCTTAGGTTTACTTTGCTCTTTTGTACTTTTAATATGGAAGCTGAGGTTGATTTGTGTCTTTCTTTTTTAATATAGGCATCAATAACTATAAATATTCCTCTGAACACTGCTTTACCTAATTCATAAATTTTGCTGTGTTGTATTTTCCACTTTATTCCTTCCAAAATAAGTTGTAATATTTTGATTTTTCATTGACCTATTAGTTATTTAGGAGTGCATTGTTTAATTTCCATGTATTTGTGAATTTCCCAAATTCCCTAGTACTGTTTATTTCTAATTTTATCCCATTGTAGTCAAAGAAGATATTTTGTATAATTTCAGTCTTTTTAATTTCAGTGACCATGTGGTATGTCCTGTAGAACATCTGTGTGCATTTTTAAAGAATATATATTCTGTTATAAAAGCTTTTTACAGTTTTTTACTTAGCTTCATTACAGCTTTTAAATGCTTCACCTTTTGATAAATGCTAGGGTCAGTCGTTCTGCAAGTGTAAAGGGTTTAGTAGAAATAGACATGGTATGTAAATAGAGCATTCTTTGGGCCTTGGAATATCTTTTCTTACAATCTGGTGATTGGACACCTGGTTTTCAGGCAGTGTTCCAAAAGACAGGCTAGCAAAGAAATTATGTAAGGTCTTCATTTGGAGAGCCTGTTCATTATGTTAACACAGTGAATTGTCCTAATTACATACAGTGCTTCCTTGCTGAAAGAGGCATACATTTGTATAGCCAAATGACTGAGATGTACCCAAAGGAGAGTGAATGAATAAACAAGGTGGGTTCTGTTTTGTTTTTCAAATTGACTGTAATGTCAATGTGTAGATACTATCAAAATAACAAGAATTAACTGTGACTTTCAGTGCTGAAACCATGAGGACAGATGTTATGTTTTTTTCATCAATGCTGGAGGGAGGATCTCACCCTTCTTCCCTCCCTCCCTGTTACAGTGACATGCCAAAGAGAAACACATTGTTGGCCAACTGGTCTAACAGTTCTTTTGCATCATTCCACTAATGAGCAACAAATGCGGTAGTTGGTATGCAGTCCATCCTGAATAATTGGGGTCAGCAGTTTCTTTATCAAAGCAACCTGGATTAAATATTCTCATCTGTGATTAGCACATTGTAATATTCCAATTATAATTTCTAAGGGCAAACCAGAACATTATTGAAAACTAAATTTAAAAAAAAAGACACTAATACAAAACAGTGCCTAAGTTGTGGGTTGCAATAAATACTTAGAGTGTTTATAAACATTTCCATACAGTCTCTAGGAAAACTTCCCATTTTGTGACTATAAAAATAATAATAAATTCTTCAAATTTTACTGCAGGCCCAGCCTAGAAACTCTTTGTTGTTTTCTGGGCTTTTTCTTTGCTATCTAGGGGAGAGACTATTATGTCTACCAGGTCAAGACTCATATGTTTGCCACACCAATTTAATTCTAACATGTAGCATTGTTCAACAAGTCTATAGCATGTCATCCTACTAGGTTATCTGTTCCATAAAAGAGACATAATAAGACTATCTTTTCATCTATACTTGAATAACTTGTGCCTATACCTAGCTGGTTTATTCAGGTCCCAAATTCAGTGTTTCTTTATTTAGCATTTTGATGTATTGGTAAAATGTGTTTTTTGATAATACCTACAGTTGTACTATTTTTTTCCTAAAAATTCTAACCACAGAAATTTCCCAGAACTTAACTCATGAAGGACTCTTCAGTCTAATTATTCATCAGAAAAATACAGATTAAAGTATCTTTGGCATGTTATTATATGTCAACTACATGTGCAATTATTTGTGCATATACATACAAGTGCTGACCAAGTTACAGTACAATGGATACAGGAAGCTTACAATTGTCTTATAATTGAGTATAGTTCCTTTGGAAATCAGTATAGCAGCATGTAGCTAATGCCATAAGAAATTTCATAATTTAGTTATCCATGCCTGCAAATTTATTCCAAGGACATCATTTAGCAGCAAAAACAGAAAATAATGTGTCTAAGGTATTTTTTTGTAATAGGGACCTATTACAAAAGAATGCTTCCCCAAGAAGCATTTTTATAGTTTCAGAGTTTCATAAAGTAAAGGAGATCATAATATAGCATGGGATAATGTATGATATAATATGTGCAAAAAGCAGAGTACAAAATATCATGTGTAATATATTTGTTAACTAAGTTAAAATATTCTTGACAGAATTTAGAAAGTTACAAATCAATATTGTATGTAAGAGGATTATGTTTATGCTAGCATTTTCTTTAATACTTAAACCTGTAAGTTTCTATCTTGGAATATTTCTCTTTAGAGAAAATGCATCTACTACTTTCTTAACATGTCTAAAGCATCCTTCAGTAAAACTTGTCTTTTCTGTAAGGGGCTTTGGAAACCAGTTGTTGGGGTTAATTGGGAAAGGTCTGCAGGTTGAAGCCCAGCCTGTTCTGTTGTTCATCTTACCCTGCCTACACACTAATCCTAAGGTGATTGGTCTGCTGCCATTGTTGTTAAATCATTTTTCCTTGTTTAACCCCCTAGAAATAAATAAACAGATAGTTTTTTTTTTAATATTTTTTATTTATTTGACAGACAGAGATCACAAATAGGCAGAGAGGCAGACAGAGAAGGGGGGGGAAGCAGGCTCTCTGCTCAGCAGAGAGCCTGATGTGGGGCTCGATCCCAGGACCCTGGGACCATGACCTGAGCCGAAGGCAGAGGCTTTAACCCACTGAGCCACCCAGGTGCCCCAATAAACAGATAGTTTTGAAGTTAACAGTAAATGTGCCTTATAAAGCCAGCTCTGTTCACTTTCCCCCCCATCCTCCCTTTGTGTCTGTCATTCTCGTTCTCTTTAACTATCCATCTTTAAAGCAGAACATGGGAGTTTTTAGTATGATTTAGTGCAGGCCTCAGCTGTTATCTCATTTGAGGGATTTTGCTGGAGGCTGGAGTTTCCCGACAGCCCTGACCACGGGAGAGGTGGAATGTGGTGCTTACGTCACAGCCGCTCCTGGGAATGTTTTGCATTCCTCTTCCTGGCAGTGGTCAGGTGGCTTCCAGCAAGAATGAAGGACAACAGCTTCCAAAGCGGAAAAAAAGAAGAGGAAAAGAACAGTTTATAATCAAACTATCGTGGGGGAGGCACTTTAATTCTGAGCCAAAATTGAAATTAGAACCAGATGTCTTGCATTCTGATGCTGCACAAATGTTAAATACATTTATTAATAACTGTAATAGCTGAGCTGTTTGGCTTTTTACTGAACTTGAATTTTGAAACTCTCTTTAAGAATTATGGAAAAACAACTTCTTGTAGCTGACATTTTAACTACGAAAGCAGTTTTCATAGGGCAAAGCAAGGAAAAGTCACCCTTGTGCATGAGTTTCATGTGCAGGCTGTTTTAGGGTCTGTTAATTTTCTAAAAAGTCACTTCTGAGACATAAAATCTCTGGAACCTCTTAATGTATTTCGTGCTGATCAAATAACTTCAAGCCATTAATTGAGGAAAGAGGTATATCTGTTAAAGTATTTGTAGTAGAGGTTTTTTTCTCAAAATATTTACATTTCTATTATTATTTCTGTATATCACATTACTACCCAAACCAGATATTCAAAACAAAACTTGGCAGACTCTTAATATAATAAACATAAGTTTTGCCAGAGTCATGCAACTCTGCAATAATGTGTGCAACAGAAAATTGGACAGTAATTGAGTTAAATTTTAAACCTAATTTGTATTTTCCTGTCTTCTGGCCACTGAAGTACCTTTGTTTAAATTCATTTTACTGGTTTAGCAAATCAAAATTTGTGTCTGTGTACTTTGAGTTAAAAGAAGTATTTCTTAAATGGATTTAAGAAGCAGATTTCTGCTTCTGTAGATTTTTAACTACTTTTATTTGTAACAGCAGTTATATTAACAACAGTTCTTCAGTTTAGGCGAAATGTGTTTGAATACTTCCTGTTATACATTGAAATGGAAAGTTGGCTTCCTGTTGTAGGTCATGTTGCTGGTGAGGAATTTCCAGAATTGTGGAGAAGTGCTGACTCATAGTATACAATGGACTGATCCAGCTACAGTAGGGCTTGAGGGGGTTTTCTGAGTACTTGGCGGAAGCAAGCAAAATATGCCTCTGTAATGTACTATTTTATTTTTAGACATAGGGGTGGGGATGGAAGAGAGACTGTTGCTTGGGACAAGAGCCACACTAATAGCTTTTAAAATGACTAAAAGTTCTAGGGTTAGGTGTGTGTCTAAATATGTGTTTTTCTACAGTCTGTTATTAGAATTTGAAAAACAGGTTATTTTGCTATAGTCACCTACTGTTGTTCTCTTCTGCCTCTTGCCCCACTGGTGAACCCTGTGGCACGACAAGCTGGGATGGTGACTAACTGCAGGGTCTATAATATGTCAGTCACAGTGATGCTTGCAGCTAAGAGATTGGTCCAGAAGAAGGCTTATAGTATTGCATATATTTTGAATATACCATATACTTTTATAAAAGTCTGATTAGAAGACCCTGAATCTAATAGCAAAAATTAACTGAAAAGTAAAAATATTATTTGGCAGGATTTAAGAGAAAAACTAGGATTTGTTGCCTTTGATGTGCCTGGCTTTGTCCTGGATATTTTACATTTGTTTAATTCTCCAAATCTGAAATTACCGGTTGGAATTTCTTTTTCATAAATTTGATATGGAAATGACTGTTAGATATGGGGAAGAGGGACTTTCCATAACAAAAATTCACCTTCTATAGTGATGCCTGGTCTCATAAACTTAATATATGCCAGATGTGTTCACCCATCCATTGCACAAATACTCAGTAAGTTGCTCAATGTCAGAACAGACTAGGTACTGAGGACGTGAAGATGATGTGCTCCTTGTTCTCTGTTTGAGGGGGAGGGGTGCTGGCAGACCATAGGGGGATTATGTGTCCATAAATATGTGTAGTATTCCTTTACAGTTGCTGTGATAAAATCTAAAAGTACAGTGAGGCATAAAGGAAGAGGATATTCAAACCTATGCTAAATTCTGTGGGATCTTTTTCTTTTGATATCATTCCAAAGCTGTCAAAGTTGATGATTGAAAGTAATTTGAGTAGGCATTGCTAAGAAAACAATCTAATGAAGGAGATCAGGGAAATATAAATATATGTATTACAAAGATATTCAAGACTGCTTTAAAGGAAAATTTGATAAATACAAATATATATTGCAGATTATGTCCTTATATGCATGCATACAACTTACAAACAGCACACCAAGTTTCTGGCATGTGACTGCTTTTCAAGAAACCATGATGCTCTTCCTTTCTGAAGTCTACCTTTGGCATTTTTGGCATTGCACAAGGGTTCCAATTTCTCAACATCCTCACCAACACTTGTTATTTTTCTTTACTTTTTTAATAGTCATTCTAATGGATGTGAAGTGGTAGGTCACCATGGTATGAATAGTGATGTTGAGTGATGTTGAGCACATTATATACTTTAAAATTCTGAAATACCCCTAGTAAACAATTACTTTCTATTACCTACAAAATGGGAGTGTGGACCAAAGATGCAAAGAGTTCCTCATCAAGCTTTCTCTAATTCTAGTCCTCCCCTTGCCCACAAACACTGGTTTCTTGATGTGATGTTCACATCTGTGACCACAGGTCCCACAAAGCCACTGCTTTGTGAGGGAAAGAGAGTGGATTCTCCTCTAATTAGCTGATTTTGCTACACTGTAGTCTTTTGCTATATTTGTGTTAGATTCATTATCTAAAATGATTATCTTCACTTCCACTGATTTTTAGTTTTCTTGGAAAAACTGAGCTTTTAATCTAAGGCTACAATATGTAGACATTAAGTAACTGGAAAAGAAAAGGTTGTGAAATTACTACTGCACAGTAAGGATATCTTGAAACCAAAAAAATGCTTATTTCTCTAGTAGTAACTTTATGGTCTTATTATTTGTAATTAACTTGAATACATCTACATTGTATTTTGGTGTATAAAATGAGGTAGGAATCAATTTTCATATTTTTTTCCAAATAGTTTTATCAGCATCACTTTCTGAATAATCCTTACCCGCATGATTTTAAATGTTTTTTTAATCACATACTATATTCCTTTATATCGTAAGATTCATTTCTTTGCTCTGTATTCCGTTTCATTGTGTTGATAGTCTATAAACCTTGCCCAAAAATAGTGCCTTGCTTCATCAGTTATGAATAATTTAAAAATAAATATCCTTTAGGGGCACCTGGGTGGCTCAGTGGTGTGAGCGTCTGACTCCTAATCTCAGCTGGAGTCATAATATCACAGATGGAGCCCTATGTCGTGTTCTACGTTCAGCGGAGAGTCTGCTTGGGGATTCTCTCCCTCTGCTCCAGCCCATGTGCTCTCCTTCAGGTTGGGGATTCTCTCCCTCTACCCCCATTCATGTGCTCTCTCTTGTACTCTCTTTCTCTATAAAATAAATAAGTAAATCTTTTTGATAAGCAAATAAATAAGCTTGATTGGGGGACAAGATCGTAAAAAATTCATAACCAAAGTCCATGATCAATTTCACAGACAACTAAAGCTAGTTCATAAGCACAAAGTCTGAAAGATTTTTTAATTTTACCCCTTGCAATTATATTAAACTCCTGTACCTCAAGTATAGCACAAATTCATTTTGAACCCTGGGGGAAGGAGGAGAGTTAGCTACCAAAGTATAACCTCAACTTTCCTGCAGATAATAAAGACTCATTGCATGGATTTTGAATATGGAGTATCTGTTACTTGACTTAGTTTTCTTTCTCAGTTTTCCTGCGAAATTCTGAAAAGGAATTTTAGAGTGATATGCCTCTAACAACATGGGTAGACATGTTTTATAAGCACTCTAGTGATCACCTAGCTCTCTGATGACACCGTAGTTTGCTAATGGTCAGTTTAACATGTGTGAGTGAGCCCAGGGGTGGCAGGGACCTGTTCATTTGATCTTTTACTTCCTATTGAAATTGCTACACATTTTGACTATTTGTTTGATACGAACTGAACAAAACCTGAATGGTTGAATTTTAGACTTGTATCAGGCAAGTACCAAGAAGTCTGGCTGCAGAGTATTTTGTTTGTTCACTTTAAAACTTAAACTTAAGAATCTTTGTACTCTGACTTTTTCCCTCTTGATCTCTGAGCTGATTCCTACCTCTTCTGCCTAACCCTGGGCAGCCCAGGATGGTGTGCTACAGTTGGCATGAAAATTCTTAATGAGTTCCTTAAAAAAGAAGCTAGTCATATTTAATACTTTATGTGGGTTATTCTATCATTTAATCCCCTAACACAGTGTAAGGGAGGCATTATCTTCTTAAATTTGCAAGTGGGGAAACTGAAGTCAAAGATTAAATAATTTACTAAATGTCATATCACTAGTTGGGGTCACACAGCTATGTGACACTGGGCATATCAGACTCCAGAGAGGTATCCTGGTTAACTGGCTTTAGAAAAGAACCCCGCTTTTGTCTTAAACTTGCATTAGCGGTTAGCACACAGGTAATTAATCAAGTTTTCTTAAGTCTCCTGTGGTCTTTTAATGACAGGAGAAAATGTCAATGACCTTGAGAAAATGTAAACAAACTGGATAAGATCAAAAAAAGTTTCCAGGGACATGACTGCAGAATCTTTCTTTTGAGAGAACAGCATTACCTTGTCTTGCAGTGCAATATAGTTTCCATATAAACATGGATATGGCCTTCCTTTGAAGAAGGGTAAAAAGGCTTTGCTGCTGCTTTTTTTTTTTTTTTTGGAAGATTTTATTTATTTATTTGAGAGACAGAGATGACAAGTAGGCAGAGAGAGAAGAAGGGAAGCAGGCTCCCCGCTGAGCAGAGAGCCCAATGAGGGGCTGGATCCCAGGACCCTGGGATCATGACCTGAGCTGAAGGCAGAGGCTTTAACCCACTGAGCCACCCAGGCACCCCTAAAGGCTTCGCTTCTTTAGAGGACAATGCATGTATAGCATTTTGAGAGTGAATGTTGGAACCAAATCATCTGCCAGCGGAGAGGTTCCTAAAAGTGGGGTGTCACATTAGAAGCGACTTAGATAGAATCCATTTAGGCATCAAAAGCCTGATTTGTTTTTAGGGGGGATGGCACCAAGTAAAACTTGAGGATAACGTCACTAAGTTTTACTGTGGAGATTTGATTGAAGTCCTTTGACTAATAAACTGATGATAATTATGTTTCACATATCTTCCTTTCCTTTCTACTTAAGAACAAGTAATTAAAACCAGGAATTTCTGTCCTGGGTATTATGGAATGTGCATGGCTGTAAATGAAGAAAATGCAGAACCTGCAAGGAGGATACTGGAAGAAAATACCTAAACATTTTTGCAGTTCTGATAGAGGAGAAATCCATTTCATATTTGGAAGCATTCCAGTTAGTTTTTATAGATGGAAATCTAATCTAATCAGCAAGATAGGGCAGTGTTAATGAAAGATGTTCCTAGTTCTTAGAAATGTATGAGCAGGAGAAAAAGAATTTTAGCACTAAAAGGATCATCCTGTCCCCACCCTGCTTCATTGTTTTATATTAAGCGTGTACATTTGCTTTCTGGTTTCTGCAGCATCCTTAATAATACGTGCCTGTATTTACCCACATGTGTTTCTTCTTACATGGTCTCTTTCCCCAAATTTGTGAAGAAAATAACTGTTTTAAAATTCATTTATTTTGCCTATTTGGTGTCAGCAGCCGGAAAAGCTGCTAAAGGTTTGGTCAGAGCCAGTTTGGAAATGCTAGGGTCTGTGAGCTCAAAGGGAAAGAGGAAGTTCTGCTGTTCTTGGCTGACAGAATGACCTTAGGCTGACCAGTCCTCCCTCCCCTGCCCAACCTTTCTCCCTCCCCATTTGCAGAGGTTGGATTGGGTACAAATGTGTTCATATCAAAAATCACAAAATATCACCGTGTTGTCTGCATAATATTCTATTGCTTTGGTCTTTCAAAAAGACAAAAGTGGAAAGTGTTGACTATTTAAAACATGGCTTGTCTTTTTTTTGGGGTCTTTATTTTTTAATCCTAAAAAGTGTTTTATTTACTGGATGTCCTTGTTTTCGGATGGATTTTTTCTTTCTTCCTGGTAATGTTACTACTTTCCTTTCTTTCTTTCTTTCTTTCTTTCTTTCTTTCTTTCTTTCTTTCTTTCTTTAAAGTAAGCTCTGGGGGCACCTGGGTGGCTCAGTGGGTTAAGCCTCTGCCTTCGGCTCAGGTCATGGTCCCAGGGTCCTGGGATCGAGCCCCGAATCGGGCTCTCTGCTCAGCAGGGAGCCTGCTTCCCCCGCTCTCTCTGCCTACTTGTGATCTCTGTCTGTCAAATAAATAAATAAATAAAATCTTTAAAAATAAATAAATAAATTAAGTAAGTAAGTAAGTAAGCTCTGCTCCTGGTGGGCTTTAACTTAAGACCCCAGTATCACAAATCACATGCATGCTCTACCAACTGAGTCAGCCAGATGCCCTTAGTGTTATTACTATTTCTGACAAAACTCTTAAATATATATTATCTGTGAAATATACAATAATCTAATGATGTTTTTACCACATTGTTTTAAAAGCAACATTTAACACTAAGAATTAGGGGGTTTTTGGGGTTTTTGGGTTTTTTTAAGATTTTACTTATTTATTTGACCAAGAGCAATTTGGAGTCCAGAGCAATATAGGCTGCAGTTCCAGGGGGCTGTTGTCTTTTTTACTTCAGTGCAAATCTGCCTTAAGTTGGTTGGTGATACGGATTACATTTGATCCCTGATAGAAAGCACATTGCATCCAGTTTGCCACTCTTTTCTCTTTATTACATACTGTTTTATTTGAGTATACAAAAGAACGTGTTTTCTTTTAATATTAATAACAGCACGAGCAAGCCACAGTCTTCTCAATAAGAAGCGCTAACTTCCTCAGGAAAACAGAAGTGTGGTATATACAGCATTACATAACCTGGTTTCTCTGGTGTTAAAATTTTAGTATTTAAGAGTTATTGCAGTCTTTTTACAGAACTGTGGGCCCCTCTGTTTTCCTGTCGTTGAGTGAAGAGATGGCATCTTTGTCCACATCCCCATGAGAAAATAGTAATGGCTGAACTGAGTGTCATGAAGTGTCAGGCACAACTTGCTGGCATTGGTTTGATTCACAATCCTGGAACCTTAGCACTGATTTTTTTATTTGTATTTTGAAATACAGGTTATTTTAGGGATCATTAGAATTGACAGGTGTTAGAATTGACACCTGAATAAGGTTACCAAGTAAAATAGAGGATACCCAAGTAAATATGAATTTCAGTTAAGATAGCGGGCATATTTACACTAAAAAGTTACTCATCATTATCTGAAATTCACATTTAGCTGACCATCCTGTATTTTATTTGGTAAATCTGGCAACTCCACGCCTGGTGATATAAACTACATAAAATGTTAAGTTTGCATAAAATAATGCCATGGTGGGGATGAGAAATATCCTCCCCACCACCACCCCACAGCTTCTTATTCTTCAACAAAAGCTTTTTAAGTTTGTGAAGTCTTTATTTCATACTTACTTCTTCTGTTCTCTCCTCGCATACATCCAAATGAGAATGTTTGTAACTGGCATTTAGCTCACTGTTTCACATGCTTGACAACAGTCTCTGGGGGCTCCTATAATCACAGTGTTGGTAAGGGCCCACCATGGGCAGCTGGGCATGAGATCCTGACCTCTCTTGACACTCCCATGCTGGAACTGCAGACTCTAGGCATATTTAAGGGGTTGTTTGGAACAAAGTATGTGATTGTCCTCATTCTCTCAGGATCTCAGAGATTTCATATTCAGTTATTCAGATGACCCAGAGAAGAAGAGGGAAGTTGATAGTATATAATATAAGAGAGGGGTCAGAGGTTGGAAGGGAGTTGGGAGAGTTAAGTAATTATTAATATCTTCTAAGACTTTAACAATCAGTATTCAAAGGAGAAAGCACAGCTAATCACTCTCTACCAAGTGTGCAAATTGTGAGAATGCAGACGTTCCTGCATAGCATTTCTGATATCATTTGAGTAAGATTTAGACTTTTGTGTGGACCTTTAACAGAAGCAAGCTTTTACTTCCAAAGGACTTCATTAAAGGTGTAAAGGCCATACTGTGAATTAAAGATGACACACCCTGTTTTGAATTGGATTTCCTGCTAGTTCTGATCCGAGGCATTCTTCCCGGACTAGGATGAATTCAGTTCCAGTGTTTGCTTGTAAAACTGAATCCAGTCATTGTATTTGGAGTTTGGCTTCCTGCCTGCATTAAAGTACAGAGCAAACTTCAGCTAGTTATTCCCTATGATTCTGTGTCCTCCATAAAGAGCAGGGAAAGAAGAGGGGAAAACCCAAAGGGTGACTGAGTTCATTTACATACTGTGCCAGAAGGCAGCTGTATGCTCCCTTGTGTCACATGATTCTGTGGAGAATTCTGATATTCCATTTACCAGAATAAGAAAAAGCCTAAAACAAAATAAAACAACACAAAAACTGGTCTGTCTCTTTCTACTATGCTAACAAGTACGAGTGAAAAGGTAGGAGATTTTATGTTTTCCCTCTTTTCAAAGTTTTGTGTATAAAAAAGGAACTTGTATAAGGAGAAATCACAAGACAGGCTGGTGGCACTACTGGCTAGTCCAACCTGAGTGTGCCCACTGAGTTGTCCTAGAGGGAACCTCAGGTCATGTAGGCTGCCCTCTGGATTTGTAGGTAAGATCTGTGGGGCTTATCCCTTCCCCCTGGAGTAATAAAAAACATGACTCAGTGTAGTCATTGTCACTCCAGGTACCTCCATGATAACACCTGACAAAACTTGGCAGAATGTGTATAGAAAGGATAATTTCTTCACTAAATGTGAGGCCGTCCAGATGGATACAGTGACACCAGCCTAAGTGCCCGTAGGAATAATATATTTAGAGTCATTCTCCTGAGTTAAGCTGAGAGCCAATCTCTTAATTTGGAGAAAGGGCAGAAATGAAGACTGACCTATTTGGTGGCTTTTCCCAGGGTCTGCTTCCTCAGGTTGAGGCCATGCTAAAATAAGGAGTGTGGAAATGATGCCTGAGGGTCAGTGACACCATCCTGCCCTGGTGACGATGCAGCATATGTATTTCTTCCTATCCTGATTTTATTATTTAATTCTGGTCTGCCCCACTGAACTAGAGCCAGGTTAGCTTTTCTTTAGACTTAGTTTTTTTTAATTGGAAGAAATTTGAATATTTAATTGGAAAAATATCACTAAATTTTGAGTTCATTATTAACAAAAAGTCTGCTACTTTGCTACTGCTTTGCTAGGTACTAAGAGAAAATATTTAAGGCACAGATTTTGGTCACAGGGAACCTTCTGTCTTTTGGATAAAAGCCAGCTAACTGTCATATAGCAGCAGAATGTGAACAAAAAGAAAAAAAACAGGTTCCTGCCTGGATGTTTTATGGAAGTGGAATATTCAGCTGCCTGGTGTTCAGAAGAACCACAAGTACAGAAGTGAAGAAATGGTTGAGAGGATTCCCAAAGCCAAGCATAGAGTACAGGAATGCTAACAAAATAATGTTTAAAAAGGCCAAAATGAAGCAATCAAAAACAGAAGTCTGACTTCCAGTTTCTTGTCTGACATATAAAGAACTTGGAAATCATCATACCTATTTTCACACACACACAAAAAAAGCTAAACAATCAACAACTCTTTTGGTCCATCAGAGTCATAGGGCACACCACCACCCCCAAAATATTATTCCTAAGGGCACTCAGGCTGGTACCATTGTATTCTTCTGGATATCTTCACATTTAGTGAAGAAACAATCCTTTCTTTTTTTTTTTTTTTTTTTTTTGTTATTTTTATTAACATATGATGTATTATTTGGAAATAATCCTTTCTAATACACATTCTGCCATAGGGCACACTACCACCTCCAAAACTAGAAAGACAGATAAGCAGATGCAGAGACACGCCTTCCCAGAGCAGAAGCCCAGGAGGAAACACATTGATGGAACTAGTATCAGGGTGGAAAAACTTTTAAGTATAATTGACAAATTGCTAGAGACTCTGTGGATTAGGTTAAGAGTTAAAAACTTCAGGGGCCTTAGTCTTGTGGGGGTGGGGGTAGGGGGAGAAGCACGCTTTTGTGAGCTCTACTTCCAGAAGCCCTACCAAATTCTCACAGTGAAGATCAGAGAAATATCCCTTCATGCTTCCAATGGAGGGAAGGTAACTATAGCCATCTTGAAATGTGCCAGAGCATTCTGTTCTTCTTAATAGGCCTGCCCTCAAGAGAAACTATTTAAACAGAGACTAACCTATTGGAGATTTATCAAAGCCCATCTGACCTGGGGGAAAGGAAATACTCAACTCCAGGTCCCTCTAGTCTTCTTACTGCACCTAAGCGGGGAAAACTGAGAAGTACCTGGAAGATTAATAATCCAGACTGAGCCCTAATAACAAAGAAATAAGTCTGAACGAATCATGTAACTCAAACCTTATTTAAGAAGTCTCTGTGGAAATGAAAAGACAATAGGAACAACAAACACCAGAGAAAAATTTCCCTTTTGACAACTATAGCTACAGCAAACAATAAAGATAGCACAAACACAAAACCCCATGCAATGGGCATATATTCCTTAGATCCTTTGATGTCTGGTTTTCCAAAAAAGATTATAAAGCACTCTAAAAGGCAAAAATTACAGCTTGAAAGAAACAGCAAGCACTAGAACCAGAGATGTTGGAATTCATCAGACAAGGGGGTCGCCTGGGTAGGTCAGTTCCTTAAATGTCAGACTCTTGATTTCCCCTCAGGGCCCTTGATTTCAGGGCCCTGAGATTGAGCCTCTCCTCAGACTCTGCACTGGGGGGTGGAGCCTGCTTAAGATTCTCTCTCTCCCTTTCCTTATCCCCTTCCTCCCCTCTCTTATATGCATACATTCTCTTTAAAAAAAGAAAGAAGTCATCAGATTAGGAATTTAAAACAACTATGATTAATATGCTAGGGGCTCTAAAGGGAAAAGTGGACAGTAGGCAATAACAGAACAATAATGTAAACAGAGAGATAGAAAACCTTTTCTTTTTTTTTTTTAAGAGTCTTTATTTATTTGTCAGAGAGAGAGAGCACAAGCAGGGGGAGTGACAGGCAGAGAGAGAAGCAGGCTCCCCACTGAGCAAGGAGCCCAGTGTGGGACATGACCTGAGCTGAAGGCAGACCCTCAACTGACTGAACCACCCAGGCATCCCGAAACCCTTTTCTTTTCTGGAATGAAAAGGAGATGCTAGAAATAAAAGACTCAAGCACAGAAATGAGGAATCCATTTAATGGGCTCATCATTAGACTAGACATGGCCAAGGAAAGAATCAGTGAGCTGGTAGAAATGTTAGTAGAAATTTCTAAAATTGAAATGCAGAAACAAAACAAAAGGATGGAAAAGGGGGAGCATAATGTCTAAGAACCATGGATCAATTCCAAAAGGTGTGATACACACATAGTGGGAATATTAGAGAAGAAAGAAAGGATTGAAAGAAATATTTGGAGCAATGTGTAACGACTGAGAATTTTCCAAAATTAGTGATAGCCAACAAACTACAGATCCAAGAAGTTCAGAGAACATCAAACAGGAAAAACAAAACAAAATCTGTATTTAAACATATCCTATTCCAACACGGAAAATCAAAGGCCAAAAAAAAAATCTTGGAAGAAGTCAGAGGAGAAAAAACTCTTTACCTATAGAGAAACAAGGATAAGAATTTCATCACACTCTACTGAGAAAATATGCAAGCAAGAAGAGGGTGTAATGAAATATTTAAAGTATTAGCAGGAAAAAAAGCCATCAGTCTAGAATCCTAACATAGCAAAGTATTCTTCATAAACAATGAATTCTAGAATATGGAAAAGAAATAAAATGAAAAAGAAAAGTATTCTTAAAAGTAAAAAAGAAGCACTAACTCAGACAAACAAAATCTTATGGAATTTGTCAACATAGACTGCCTTCTAAGAAACATTAGAAGAAATTCTTTAGAAATAAGGAAAGGTCATGGGACGCCTGGGTGGCTCAGTGGGTTAAGCCTCTGCCTTTGGCTCAAGTAATGATCCCAGGGTCCTGGGATCGAGCCCTGCATCATGCTCCCTGCTCGGCGGGAAACCTCGTTCTCTCTCCCACTCCCCCTGCTTGTGTTCCCTCTCTTACTGTGTCTCTCTCTGTCCAATAAAGAAATAAAATCTTAAAAAAAAAAATTGAAGGAAAGATCTGAAATAAAGGTCTACATAAAGAAAGGAAGAGCATTAGAGAAGGAATAAAGGTAAAATGAAATATATCTCTCATTCCTAATTCATCCAAATAATCATTTTTTCCAAATAATACCAACAATATAGTCAGTGATTTTGGCTTATGTATAAGTGAAATGAATGACAGCAGTATTATAAGGGATGGGAGGAATTGGGAATGCTTTGTTATAAAGTATATGCACTACCCATAAAGTGATACAGTGTTCTTTGGAAGTGAACTGTATTAGTTGGGAATATATATTGGAAACTCAAGGGTCACCACTTAAAAAGTTTTAGAAGGAAGTATAATTGATATCTTAAGAGAAGACAAAATTAAAATACTCATTCAAAACCACAGAAGGCAGAAAGTGGTTAAAACTATAATGGGAACAAAGAACAAGAGTAATAAATAGAGAACAGTAACAAATATGGTAGATATTAATCCTACTATATATCAATGATCACTTTTAAGCATCACTGGTCTGATTTACCAATTAAAAGTGACTGACAGAGTGGAAAATTCAGACAATTTATCTATAAGAAACTAACTTTAAATATAAAACTCATATTAACAGTAAGGGAATGGCACTGTTGGTGGGAATGTAAATTGTTGCAGCTGCTGTAGGAAACAGTTTGGAGGTTCCTCAAAAAATTAAAAATAGAAATACCATATGATCCAGCAATTCCACTTCTAGGTATTTATCTGAAGGAAACAAAAACACTAACTCAAGAAGATGTGTGCACCACTATGTTCACTGCAACATTATTAAAATAGTCAAGATAAGGAAACAACCTAAGTATCCATCAATGGATGGACAGACAGATAAAAAGGAGTATATAATGGAATACTATCCAACCACCAAAACATGAAATCCTACCATTTGTCATATGGATGGGACTTAAAGGCCTTATGCCAAGTGAAATAAGTCAGACAGAAAAGGATGAA
The DNA here is from genome assembly GCA_004024625.1 of Mellivora capensis. NCBI lineage: Eukaryota > Metazoa > Chordata > Mammalia > Carnivora > Mustelidae > Mellivora > Mellivora capensis. The sequence continues at coordinate 7,965 of PISX010007996.1, read as the reverse complement.
TATTGTATGATCTCACTTAAATGTGGACTCTTTAAAAAGAAAAAAAGGCCAACCCCATAGATACAGAGAACAGATTGGTGGTTGCCCACTGGGGAAGGTAGTTAGAGGGGTGAACAAAATAGGTGAAGGGCATCCAAGTTTCAAACTTCCAGTTGTAAATAAGTCAGGAGGATGAAACCTATAGCATGGTGAGTATACTTAATAATACTTATCATATTGCATATTTGAAAATTGCTAACAGGATAGATCTTAAAATTCCTCATCACAAGAAAAAAACTTTTTTTGCAACTATGTATGATGACAGATGTTAACTAGACTTATTGTGATCATTTTTTAATCCATGCAAATATCACATCATTATGTTGTACACCTGAAACAAATATAATATGTAAATTATACCTTATTTTTAAAAAAGCAAAGAGATGTAAAAAGCTATACCATGTTAATATCAATCAAAAGAAAGCTGGAGTAGCTGTGTTAACTTCAGACAAAGCAAGCTTCACAGCAAGTAAAATTATAAGGAGTAAAGAGGAGCATTACCTAATGATGAGCAGGCCACTTCTCCAAGAAGACAAAACAGCCCTCAATATTTATATGCCTATCAAAAACTGTGAGGCAAAAACTGGTAGAATTGCAAGGACAAATAGATGAGTCCATTCTTTTTTTTTTTTTTTTAAGATTTTACTTATTTATTTGTCAGAGAGAGAGAGAGCCAGAGAGCGAGCACAGGCAGACAGAGTGGCAGGCAGAGGCAGAGGGAGAAGCAGGCTCCCTGCCGAGCAAGGAGCCCGATGTGGGACTCGATCCCAGGACACTGGGATCATGACCTGAGCCGAAGGCAGCCGCTTAACCAACTGAGCCACCCAGGCATCCCAGATGAGTCCATTCTTGTAGACTTGCTATAACTTAAATACCTGAAGTAATATTTCAGCAGCATCCCCTATTACCCTTTGATGGGAAGGAGCATGGAACAGTGATGGAGTGAGAGGAGCAAAGGTTTGTGTGTAAAGTGGACAGGTTGGTAGCAGTGTGAGGGATAAGCTCAAGGTAGGCAGAGTGGCCACTTAGAAGGCTGTTGTGAGAGAAGCCTTAAAAGGGTGATTAAAGTTGAAACTACTCCTGGAGGATTGATTGGTTAAGGAAGGGTAAAGAGTCTAAGACAGATTCCAGATTCTGACTTAGGTAACTGCATGCTGATGGGGGTGTTAACTGAAACAGGTAATACTGAAGCCAGAGAAGACTTCTACTTCCATTTTTGACAGGTTCATTTAAAATTCATATGATCTAGTCGATTGTTCAGTAGAATAGAGGGCAAACAAAATGTTCAGGCCCAAGTTGCAGATCAGCTGGTAGGTATGGAGCTGAAGAGCATATGGGGTTGGCCATCATGTGAAGTGAGGCTTTGCAGGGTCCAAGCAAGAGAAATGTGCAGAGAAAGAAAAGGAAGGGAGGATCCTCAGCAATGAGCCACTGGTAAGGGGTAGCAGGGACTGGAAGGGATGATAGTTATCCAGTGTCAAGGAGAAAAAAGATAAGAAAGTGCCCCTTTAGTTAGCTACCATGGAGTCATCAGTGACTGGACTGGAGGTGTGTTTTAATGGACTGCCCTGGGGGAAACTGTACTACTAAAGGTTGAGGCAAACAATTATTCTTTCAAAAAACTTGGCTAAGAAGAAACCTAAAAAATGGAGTGATGGCTAGTGGAAATCACAGTAAAGACGGCCTTTTTCTTTTCTTTAACTTCGGGAACCATGGACATTTCTCCCACCACACATACTTCCTCTTCCCCTCCACAAGAAGAAGAGTCTGGTCATTAGACTGTTAAACTTGTGAATCAGTTGAAGAAGTTTATGTACAATAAAGTATTACCTCAACTGTATATTCACCTCTATATCTAGTAATTATGAAATGACAAGCTAATTATGAAATGCAAGAGCCATGTTTTAGCTGAACTAAATAAAAAACTGATCAGTTAAAAAACTGATACCTGAAAGTCTTAGGAGTCAGATGTAGTGAGGATGCATGGAACCTCTTTGGAGATTCCTATCCAGCAGTCCTAAGAAATGGAGTTTGCTACATAACAGACAATCTAAGGTCCTTTGCTTTCCTCCTTAAGAAACCTTTTTTCCTAAGGAAGGCTGTCTATTTGTGTTTTGATTGTGTATTCTCAGACCTGAAACCCAGTTAGGACTGCCTATTGGCAGCTGCATTCTCCTTCCAGAGTGGGGAGGGACCCAACCCATGCCTACTAGTACATTGACCAAATTTCTCTGTAACTTAATTCAGCTTTTGAAAGAAGAAGGATGGGGTGGCTGGGTGGCTCAGTTGGTTAAGCATCTGCCTTCGGCTTAGGTCATGATCCCAGAGTCCTGGGATCTAGCCCCACATCGGGCTCCCTGCTGAGCAGGGAGACTGCTTCTCCCTCTCCCTCTGCCTCCTGCTCCCCCTGCTTGTGCATGCTGTGTGTGTGTGTGTGTGTGTGTGTGTGCGCGTGCGCGCGTGTGTCAAATAAATAAATAAAATCTTTTTTAAAAAGAATGGAAGAAGTAAAAAGTTCTATAGGTGAGAGAGAAAAAGAGAGCAGGAACTAAGAGGGAGAGTGTCCATCAATTGATAAATGGATAAAGAAGATGTGGTATATATATGATGGAATATTACTCAACATAAAAAAAGAATTAAATATTGCCATTTGCATTGTTGCAATGAATATACCCTAGAGTATAACGCTAACTAAACAAAGTAAGTCAGAGAAAAACAAATACTGTTCAATTTCATTCATATATGGAATTTAAGAAACAAAACAAATGAACAAAGAAGGAGACAAACAAAAAAAACTGAAATACAGAAAACAAACTGATGATTGCCAGAGGGGGATGGGTGAAATAGGTGAGTTTTAAACACTTTTATAAATAATATCATGAAAAGGTCATAAAGGCTCACTTGTGACCATAATTTTCTCATGAAACAAGAGTTCTAGTTCTAGTTCTCTAGATTTCTCATTTGTTTGGAAATGGGTAAGGTGGCCTGCAGCACAGAGGAAAATATCCAAAAAAACAATGGGCTTTTGTAGTCAAATAAATGGAAAGGGAAAAGAAAACAGAAGATTTATTTTAATTTATTTTAATTTTTTATTTTAATTTAATTTAATTTTTAAAAGCAAATTTAATAGTAAAACTAAATTTAATAAATAGTATAAGATGATTTTTGAAAGCTTGTATTACCAGGAAATGTATTCAAACAATATAATAAAGTATTTTGACCTTGGGGCACCTGGGGGGCTTAGTTGGTTAAGCATCCAACTTGATTCCATCTCAAGTCATGATCTTAGGGTCGAGTCAGGCTCCACACTCAGTGTGGAGTCTGCTTGTCCCTCTCCCTCTCCCCCTTCCCCTGCTCACTCGTTCTATCTCTAAAATAAATAAATAAAATCTTTTTTAAAAAAAAAAGTATTTTGACCTTCTATTCAACAAGTCCCCAGCACTCTTCTGCTCCATTACCCACCCTGCCATTCTAATTTTTATTTCAAGACTGATAGCTGGCATTACCTCTTTTTTTGGGAACTTTCTCTAACTCCACTCTGCATTAAGACCAGACTGCTTTATGAAACTTTGTGTCTGGGAAATAGTAAGTATCATGAAATAGTTATGAGGTAAATTAATAGATAATGGACATTTTTCAGATTTTACTTACAGTGAAAAATAAGTTTAACACTCTTAAAAGAACGTACTCTAAATCTATGTACTGAATTCTTTGCATCAGTGATTTCATTTAATCTAAACCTACAATTAGAAACTGCTGCCACCCCTTTTCACAGGTTATGAAACTTGCTCAAATGGACAATGCTAGTAAGTGGACCAGTTGGTTTCAGCCCACTCAGGTGCTTTTGCTCATCACCACAAGAGTGTGCATATCTTCTTATGGTGGAAGGACATGTTTTTGGAATAACTTAAAGTATAGTAGTGAGGGGCGCCTGGGTGGCTCAGTGTCTGCCTTCGGCTCAGGTCATGATCCCCGTGTTCTGGGATTTAGTCCCGCATCAGGCTCCCTGCTCATTGGGGAGTCTGCTTCTCCCTCTCCCTCTGCCCTTCCTCCCTGCTCATCCTCTCTCTCTCTCTCTCTCTCAAATAAATAAAAATAAGATTAAAGTATAGTAGTGAGTAGAATTTTTTTAAATACTATACTTGATAATTTTCCTTATGTTAGTATTAGCAACATTCAGAATTAGGTGTATGGCAGTGTTGTACATTTCAAATAAAGGTTTTGAAACAGTTTTAACTCATTTTCACAGTAAAATTATTAGAAAACATGTTTATGCACATATATGTACAAATGCACACACATCTCATACCTACATCTGATCTTTACTGAAAGAAACCAAGCACCCAATTCCAGAGACCTTTATCAAATGAAGATCTAGAAAATCTCAACAAGAAACTGAAACAATTTAGAAAGAAAATTTCTGTAAGCAGTACTGTCTTACCTGCTGTTTTTGAATGATCAAGGCTACTAAAGAGGAAATATGGGAGTGGGTAGATGAGTACTCAACCATTTGTCATCTTATAGATACCTGTTAAGAGTGCTAGTGAATGCAAAGAAGGAGGTAAATCTGAAAAACATCAGATATCATATGAATGATAGGAGTTATTTCATAATGTACGAGTTGTGGTAGTTTGTATTTTTTCAAAGAATTGGTTCATTTCATCTAATGTGTCAAATTTATGTGTGTAGAGTTGTTTGTAGTGTTCCTTATCTTTTTGATGCCTTCTGCAGAGTCTACAGGGATATGCCTTATTTCATTTCTGATATTGGTAATTTGTATTTTTTTAAGATTTATTTATTTATTTATTTGAGTGGGCACAGGGGGAGAGGGAGAGAAGCAGACCCCTGCTGATTGCAGAGCCCCAGTGGGGGGCTTAGTCTCATAAACCTGAGATCATGACCTGAGCCAAAATCAAGAGTCAGATGCTCAACAGACTGAGCCACCCAGGCACCCCTAGTTTGTCTCCTCTCTCGAGGATTGGATATTCAAAGCATTCAGTGTATGTAAGTTTTTACCACATTTGGTAAAAATCACTGTAGCATGAGAAGAACATCACACTGTTACTAACAGCGAAGCAGTTAAGAATAGTTCTCATCTATTAAGTAAGAATCTTAACAGTATCCTATCTTCCTGACAAGGTTGTTATGAGAACTGAATAAAATAATAGAAGCAAAATTCTTAGACAAGTAGACATGGCTCCAGCATGTTAATGAGTTTTTATGTGACATAGGTGCCCATTTCCTAAAGCTCCTGAAGACCATATGCACTCCTTTTACATTATCTATTGTTGGTCAAGGACAACTTTCTATCTCTGCAGGGCCAAAAAAAAAGACAGCTAATGAAAACTAACCCTCAAGCCTAGTGACCTCAAGTGTAGAGCCACAACTGTGATCTGAAGACAAGTTGACCTCAGATGAGCTCTTGGAGAACAGGGAAGGGGGCTGTTTCTCATAATCACTGGTTTAGCTTGCCCTTAGGATTGTCCCACACTGATTCCCAGCTTGCCTCCACCCACTCCCCCTACTCACAGGCCTTATTCTCCAGGGGATATAATGGATATGATCTCCTCTAACTGCAGGGTGAACCGTACTTCCCAAGCCAGAACTGTCATCTGGGGCCTAGATATTTGGGCTGAAAAATTCCTGCTATTTGTTTTCTGGAACATATGTGTATCATAGTAACATATCTGGCCTTCACATTATTTGGGAGAATGAAATTCTGCACATACATACAAACAAATAATGCCCAAACTACATGTTATAATTTATTTTTTTCTTCTTTTTTTAAATTTCTTTTCAGCGTAACAGAATTCATAGTTTTTGCACCACTCCCAGTGCTCCATGCCATACGTGCCCTCCATAATACCCACCACCTGGCTCTCCCAACCTCCCACCCCCTGCCCCTTCAAAACCCTTGGGTTGTTTTTCAGAGTCCATAGTCTCTCATGGTTCACCTCCCCTTCCAATTTCTCTCCACTCCCTTCTCCTCTCCATCTCCCCATGTCCTCCGTGTTATTTGTTATGCTCTGCAAATAAGTGAAACCATATGATAATTGACTCTCTCTGTTTGATTTATTTCACTCAGCATAATCTTTTCCAGTCCCGTCCATGTTGCTACAAAAGTTGGGTATCCATCCTTTCTGATGGAGGCATAATACTCCATAGTGTATATGGACCACATCTTCCTTATCCATTCATCCATTGAAGGGCATCTTGGTTCTTTCCACAGTTTGGTGACTGTGGCCATTGCTGCTATAAACATTGGGGTACAGAAGGCCCTTCTTTTCACCACATCTGTATCTTTAGGGTAAATACCCAGTAGTGCAATTGCAGGGTCATAGGGAAGCTCTATTTTTAATTTTTTGAGGAATCTCCACACTGTTCTCCAGAGTGGATGCACCAACTTGCATTCCCACCAACAGTGTAAGAGGGTTCCTCTTTCTCCACATCCTGGAGACACACGTTGTTTCCTGTCTTGCTAATTTTGGCCATTCTAACTGGTGTGAGGTGGTATCTCAATGTGGTTTTAATTTGAATCTCCCTGATGGCTAATGATGATGAACATTTTTTTCATGTATCTGATAGCCATTTGTATGTCTTCATTGGAGAAGTGTCTGTTCATATCTTCTGCCTATTTTTTGATGTGATTATCTGTTTTGTGTGTGTTGAGTTTGAGAAGTTCTTTATAGATCCTGGATATCAACCTTTTGTCTGTACTGTCATTTGCAAATATCTTCTCCCATTCCGTGGGTTGCCTCTTTGTTTTGTTGACTGTTTCTTTTGCTGTGCAGAAGCTTTTGATCTTGAAGAAGTCCCAAAAGTTCATTTTTGCTTTTGTTTCCTTTGCCTTTGGAGACATATCTTGAAAGAAGTTGCTGTGGCTGATATCAAAGAGGTTAGTGCCGATGTTCTCCTCTAGGATTCTGATGGATTCCTTTCTCACGTTGAGCAACCTAGATGAAATGGATGCATTCCTGGAAAAATATAAACTCCCAAAATTGAACCAGGAAGAAATTGACAACCTGAATAGACCGGTATCTAGTAACGAGATTGAAGCAGTGATCAAAAACCTCCCAAAAAACAAGAGCCTAGGACCTGACGGATTCCCTGGGGAATTCTACCAAGCTTTCAAAGAAGAAATAACACCTATTCTCCTGAAGCTGTTTCAAAAAATTGAAGCAGAAGGAAAACTTCCAGATTCTTTTTATGAAGCCAGCATTACCCTGATCCCCAAACCAGGCAAAGACCACATCAAAAAGGAGAATTTCAGACCATATCACTGATGAATATGGATGCTAAGATTCAACAAGATCCTAGCAAACAGGATCCAACAGCACATTAAAAAGATTATCCACCATGACCAGGTGGGATTCATCCCTGGGTTACAAGGGTGGTTCAACATTCGCAAATCAATCAATGTGATAGAACAAATCAATACGAGAAGAGAGAAGAACCACATGGTCCTCTCAATTGATGCAGAAAAAGCATCTGACAAAATCCAGCATCCATTCCTGATTAAAATGCTTCAAAGTATAGGGATAGAGGGAACATTCCTGAACTTCATAAAATCTATCTATGAAAGTCCCACAGCAAACATCATCCTCAATGGGAAGAAGCTCACATCCTTCCTCTTGAGATCAGGAACATGACAAGGATGCCCACTCTCACCACTGTTGTTCAACATAGTATTAGAAGTCCTAGCAACAGCAGTCAGACAATAAAGAGCTATAAAAGGTATCCAAATTGGCAAGGAAGAAGTCAAACTCTCTCTCTTCGCAGATGACATGATACTCTATATGGAAAACCCAAAAGACTCCACCCGCAAACTACTAGAACTCATACAGCAATTCAGTAACGTGGCAGGATACAAAGTCAATGTACAGAAATCAGTGGCTTTCTTATACACTAACAATGAAAATACAGAAA